>OMMV01051044.1:5621-16539 GCA_900302635.1 Chatrabus melanurus | reverse complement strand
AGGAGTTATCTTAATGAGGTATAAAATGTAGCCACACACACAGCGCCGCCTGTTGCCATGACGCGCGGCAGCACGACGCTCAAGCTCTGTGTGTGTGTGTGTGTGCGTGTGTGTGTGTGTGTGTGTGTGTGTACGTGTGTACGTGTATATATATATATATATATATATACAAATAAATAAAAAATGTTGGAATGATCTTTGTTGCATGTGAGCAGCTCCCTCAGGTCAGGTCTATGAAATCATGAAAGAGCTTGGAACCAACGTCCAGCTTCTCCCGAACTACACCACGCCTCAGAAGAGTGACACGTATTTTAACCGCAAGATGAAAAGCAACAGGTAAGCGCGTCGTAAATGTGAGGGCCGGAGCTTTAACCGTCCACGCCTGCCTCGGCTTTAAGCGGATTCTCTTTCCCCCTTTGTGACGTCTGTTGGTTAACGTCGGCGTCTGCGTTTCAGGCAGCTGGTGTTCTGCTCGCTGGCGGTTCTGGCCGAGGAGAGAAACCCGTTGGCGTGTCTGGATGCTTTTGGAGCCACAGGTGGGAAAATAGCGATCTGTTCTTAAAAACTATCAAATGATGTCTTCAGACTTGGTGTAAAAATGTGCTTCGACCAAACTGACGCGGAAACACAAACCCTCAAACTACGATATCGGCGACTGCAAAAATATATAACTGTAATATTTACCGTAATAGGAAAAAATGTGCAAGAATCTATTTTTAATATTATGCAGATGAGCCTGTAAAGGTCAGGTCAGGTCTGGCAGCGTGTTCTGCTGCCACACTACAGAACCGCCCCGGGTCCTGGATGGCAACCGCCCACGCCGACCACCGGTCCATCCACACCTCTCGAAAGTAACAATCTGTCTGCTGCAGCCAGGTGAATCGTGGGCGTGTCCTTGGCGTTCTCCAGCCGCTGGGGTCCTCAACACTGAGGCGCCTCCGTTCTGGATCACGTCCAGAGAAACGCGCCGCATGGACAAAATGTCGTAGCTGATGTTCCCTCACGATGCAAGTGATCCTCCTCGTCCGAGTCTCCCTGAGTCGCTGCTCATTTGGCACAAAGTCATTCCAGCAGCACCCAAGGATCCGTCATAAAGACGGAGTACAAAAGACATCCAATCGTTGACTTGCATCACTGCTTAGAGTCCGCATCTTATAACCATTCATTAAGACAGGAAGCACCAGGACCCGGAAGACTTGGACCTTCATTCTCCTCCAAACACCTCTGTCCAGGGACCTCATGACTCCAGAAGCTCTTCTCTGTCTCAGAGGTCAAGGACCCAGAGTCATAAATGTCACCGCTCAGATAAGTGAATGATGGTTTTGAAATTCTACGGGTGCGACGCCACTCCATCGCAGGTTACTTTCCCACCCAAGACCAGTAACCATTTCCAGCTGGGTGGACTGGGACGATGCAGATGGAAGTGTCTTGTCCAAGGATACGGACAGGTATCCTGAAGCACACACGTGGACTCACATCCCGGTCTGTATATTGGTCGTCTGACTCCTGTGCCACAGAGCCGCCGATGGCGCCGCACGTCCACCGAGACGATCCCGCTCCAGCACCCAGAGTCGAGCAGAACATGAACCTCGAAGACCTTCAGGAGAACCGATCATTCATCGCAGAAAGTTTTTGTCCGTCAGCTGTTGATCATGTGACCTCCAGCTGCAGTCTGTGCTGCCGGCTAATATCTGACCCTGATCGGGTCTTCGTAAAGAAATGACACAGATCCAGTGACGGGACGCGCAGCACGAGCTTACCATCCTGAACTATCCATGTGAGGTCTCAGCTGTGCAGCATCAGGTTCTTCCTCCCATTCAGGACCAGACTGCAGATCATACGCCGCTAAATCTGCTCTCAGATCTCCAGCTGGCGCCGCGGCGAGTCGATGCCTTTGGGGAAAATGCATAATTCATTAGCTAGTACGCTGATAACGCCACGTCCAGCCATGTCGGTGGCGGCGGTCATGAAAAATTAACGTTTTCTCGGTAACGTGATTCCAGGGTAGTTTTCTGCTCAGCAGAGGGAAATATAGGTTTCAGTGAAAGATTCAAACTGAAATGTCACAGATGTGTTCAACATTCACGGAATAGCGGCGTTTTAAACGCCGAATGATTCACCATTTACCACGACCCCCGACCATTTCCATGTGTCTGTGTGTGCGCTCAGGCATCATGGGCCTCCAGTGGGCCAAACACCTTCGCAATGCGGTCAACGTCACCATAACGGACATCAGCGACGTGTGCGTGAAAATGATCAAAGAGAACTGCCAGCTCAACCACATCCAGGTGGACCGGGGCTCCTGGGGTCCCGAGGGAGCCGCCAGCGACGTCGAGGGCGTGCCCATCGCGACGGTGGAGGTCGCCAAGATGGATGCCAACGTCATCATGCACCTGCGGCCCTTTGATTATATGTACGTATGAATGCACGCCGGCTGTGCACGTCTGGAAACTTTTTTTGTTTTTGTTTTTTTAAATTTACAGCAGGGCTGATATGTTGACGGGGTTCCCACGGATCCTTAAAAAGTCTTAAAAGGCATTGAATTTGTTAAAATAAGGCCTTAATTGGTATTAAAATGACTTAAATCAGTCTTTCAAAAGGATTTTATTCAAAAATATCAAAATAAATGGCAATATTTTATTTTTTTAAATTTTTTTTTTAACTATTCCGTGAAAGCCTCTCGTAACACTACCCAAAGCGATATAGCGGAACCAAGAAATCTTTTTTGTTTCTTTGCCGGAACGCTTGGAGCAGAGACACTTTCAACTAGCTTAACATAACTTACGTGATGACATTGGGAAGTTTAAATTGAACAAAAATTGGCTTTTCATGGAAGATTTTGCAGCATGGCTTAAACCAGTAAAGGTGCAATCTCACCTCGACGTTTGGGCCAACGTAGACGAACGCATTTGCAAACTTCAGTGTCCGCTAGCCACAACTGGCCACCGCCGGTCCACGCTGATGAACCTCGACTGCGGACAGAGGTCCTCATTGCCGTTCGACTACTCATGACTGGGTGGAGAATAGGGATGGGAATCAAGAACTGGTTTCAATTGAGAACTGGTTCCAAATTTTTCAGTCCATCTGAATCCTATGCCTCAGACACTATCGGTTCCTCTGATCAACGGCTGCATGTTTTTATGACGGTTCCACGTTGCACATCACGTCTGATGTCATGATGCCAAACTCTGCATCTAACGGCAAGGAAACCGGCTGCAATGATCCGGAAAACCTGTGGAGGCCCACATTGATAAAGAACCGGACTGATGAGCACAATCGATAATGGCATTGATATCGATTTTAAAATTTTATCAATTCCCATCCATAGTGTAGAGCAGTGCCACCGAACGGCTGGGAGGTTAAGGTAAGCGGCTAACTGTATAATCGGTCGTTTTAAAAAGTTTCTTTACATTTAGTGAAGTAAACCTCTGTAGGGATCCTCGACTTGATACCGGACACTTCTTTCATTGGCGACAAGAAGTGGTCTACGCTGAGTGTTTGTTAGCTCGCCCTGTACGATTACATTATGTAGCTGTTTAGCCCGTGGTGATGTTTCTTGACTCCCACAGTCACTTGGACCCGTTTGGTACGGCAGTGAACTACCTGGATGCAGCGTTCCTAAATGTCCGGAACCTGGGCATCGTGTCCGTGACGTCCACAGACACGGGCTCTCTGTACGCCAAGTCCCCCAACGTCACCCTGCGCCACTACGGCTGTCACATCGTACGGACGGAGTACTACAAAGAGCTGGCTGCGCGGATGGTAGTCGCCGCGGTTGCCAGGTACACATGATGTCACACGGACCTCGTGGAAACCGAAGCGGCCGCCCGCATTTAAGTCCTGATTTGTCGCTGTGTGTGTGTGTCGGCGCTCCCTGCAGAGCAGCGGCCCGCTGTAACAAAGGCGTCGAGGTGCTGCTGGCGGTGGCGCTGGAGCATTTTGTTCTGGTGGTGGTGAGAGTCCTCAGAGGTCCGTCCCAGGCTGACGAGGCGGCCAAGAGGTTACGACGACTCATCCACTGCCAGTGGTGTGAGGAGCGAGTCTTCCTCAAACAAGGACACATGGTGGACGGTGAGTAAAGGTGGAGTCTCTCTCCGCTGCCCTCATGGGACCAACTGATGTTCGAGACCCCTGTAAGCATGGGACAAGAAAAAACAACTTTTTTTTTTTTTAAAGGATAATTTCACCCACATTATGGAAAACCAGCAATTTTTAGCTCTTCATTTTGTTTTCATGTTGTCGAACTCTCAGGTAATGCCCACACGTATAGAAAGTACTAGCGATGTCCCGAGCCAATTGAAATGATCAGAATCGGGCTGATCGAGGCATTTTTTAAAAAATTGATCGGTATCAGATAAATGGAACCCGAGTCATCAAATCAGTGCGCGCTCTCTAGCTTTGTTTCATATGCACGGGGCCGGCGGCGCGAGCAGCCAGTCAGCGCTGCTGCTGCTTCACCACCGAGCCGCCGTGCACGTTATAAAAGCACATTAACATTAAATACACCACAAGTCTTCCTTATTCGCACAGATCATCATCAGTGTGCGTCAGTCTCCTTCTGTTTCTTCAGCTCAGTGCGCACGCAGCCACTGATCTGTCAGTGCAAGTTTTAAAAACCTATTTATGCTTTCTTTGGTTTCAAATATACAGCAAGTCTGTTTCTGATGGATGGCGCATGTGATACCCTTCTTACCGACCAATCAGGTAGAGCTTTCCACATGAATAAATGAGTTTTTCCTCATCGTCATGTCTGTTTTCCTCCTGCTCGTACAGGTGCGTAACCAGAGGGCCGAGGGGTAGGAGCGGCCCCACCCCCCCTCTTAGAGTAAAGATCCACTATTGAAGACATTTTAAAGTCATTTTTTTGCACACAACAAGAATGAAAGTATTTTTAACAACTAAAGCCTCGTTCAATCGCTGTTACTCTGTCCCCGTGTTGCTACAACCAATGCTGCACTAAGTGGAATTGATGAGACATATAAAATGATGTTTATTACATTTTTTCAAAATAAAAAAAACATGAAGGAGCAGTTTGGATTGAAGGTTTTTGTTTTGTTTTTTAATGCATGGCAGAGCTTTTAAACTGTCAAGCACGTCCATTGGATTGACTTTAATGTGCTTGCAGAATGTCTGTGAAAGTGCTATATCCAGGAAAATACAAGTATCAAATCAGGAGTCTGTATCAGCAGATAATCAATATTAAAAGACTCTGATCAGGGGCAAAAAACAAAAACCTGGTCGTGACATCCCTAAAAAGTACTTTTCTAGGCTCTGAGAACATTACATCTTCATGGCTTAAAAATTCTAAATGAATCGAGGGCAAATGGTGATCGAAAGGTTGGACAAATATACTTATAACCGGAGGGTCATTGGGTCGATTCCCCAACTGTGTCATTCTTATTACCACCACAAAGGTGCCCTTAAGCGAGGTCCTTTATTCCACACTGCTCCAGTGGAGTTTTTCGGTGACCCAACAGCTCAGACTGCGGTTGCTTCGAGGTGTGATTGTGAACAAGTCGTGCATGAAAAGGAAAATTCTCTGTTGTGTGTGTGTGTGTGTGTGTGTGGTGCCGTTTGTTGGTTACTCTGCAAAATTTTACAGGAAATATTGACTGGCCACTTTTTTTTTTTTTTTTTGCCTGCTCCAATAATACAGCAGGACTGATGGTCTGACATTAACAGAAACCGGAACAAAGTGATGTCATGTTTTATTCATATAGCGCCACATCACAACACGTCGACCCAAGGTGCTTCATGTTGTTTGCGTTCTTTGCTTCTTGCAGACAAACTGCCCTGTAACTGTCACGGGAGTCTGCCGGGGAAGACGGCAGTTGAACTGGGACCGTTATGGTAAAGTTTTCAGTACTACTGCTTACCTCAGCATAAATAAATACTGCATTCAGCCATATAAGTAGTACATGATGTGTACTGTATGTTGTACCCGTAGGATGCAGGACATCATCTGTGTGCGTGGTCACGTGCTTGTGAACACAATAAACAGACACTTGGTTTTGTCAAAGTAGGCAGCCCTGAGGAAGTTAGTTGTTGAGCACGTTGGGTTTGGGGGGAGTTCTGATGAGGGGAACGTGATCTTTTGGGAAAGATTATAAGAAAGTTTGACGGGGTGCGGGAGGTCTGCCGTGGCAGAGAAGTCTGTGGTGTAGGATATGTATGAGGACAGCGGTGACGTGTGCAGTAGGAATGATGGACAGGTTCAGGGTGGAGGTGGGATTACAACAAGGATCGGCTTTGGTGGCGGACAAGTTGACAGACAAGATCAGACGAGAGTCTCCATGGACTGTTTTTCCATTTATGGGACAGGGTTCTATGAGAACATCGCGTACCGCACATGTTTTGATGGTGCTGAGATTTTCTCTGGGAGTGACGAGGATGGACAGCAGTAAGAATGAAGATATCAGAGGGACAGCACAGGTGGGACGGTTTGGAGACAGTCAGAGAAGTGAGATTGAGATGGTTTGGACATGTGCAGAGGAGGGACCCAGGGTATATAGGGAGAAGGATGCTGAGGATGGAGCCACCAGGCAGGAGGAGAAGAGGGAGGCCAAAGAGGAGGTTTATGGATGTGGTGAGGGAGGACATGCAGGTGGTTGGTGAGACAGAGGAAGATGCAGAGGACAGGGTGAGATGGAGACTGATGATCTGCTGTGGCGCCCCCTAATGGGAGCAGCTGGAAGAAGCTTTTGAATGAGGATATTTCATAAAGTAATAAATTTCTGTTTTTAAATGAGGCTAAATTTGTTGAGTGCTAACCTCAAAGTGTTTGAGGGTGAAGACCTGGTTTCAGGGTTGAGCTATAAATTAAGTTGGCGTTACAGAATGCTTTGGGTCACTGAACGACCACACGTGCACAAACGTGCACATGTCTGTGTGTGTGTCCAGGTCGGGCCCCCTGTTTAACACGGGCTTCCTGAGGAGGATGCTGTTGGCAGCGGTGCAGCACAGTATGGACGACATCCAGTCTCTTGTCAGAAGTCTGATCTGCGAGTCCGAGTGCACCACCATGAAGTCGTTATTCCACGGACAGTCCGCTCTCACCAACCAGGGTAACGGCTCCACATTTCACTGCGGAACGTGTGACGTTTGTACAACCCCAAATCAGAAAGAGTTGGGACAATATGGGAAATGCAAACAAAAAAAAACGCAGTGATCCTTGCATGTACTTTGACTTCTGTTTCATTGCAGACAGTATGAACCAAAGATATTTCATGGTTTTTTTTTTCAGGTCAACTTCATTTCATTTGTTTATATTCATCCATTCCTGCATTTAAGGCCTGAAACACATTCCAAAAAAAAGTTGGGACGGGGGCGATTTACGGCTAATAATGAAGTTGTCAAGTCTTTCGGCTGCCCCCATTTGTTCAGGGTCGCCACAATGGATCCAGGACAGATCCGCATCGGGATTTGGCACAAGTTTTACGCCGGGTGCCCGTCCTGACGCAACTCCAGTTCTACCCAGTGGAACACACACAACCTCTGGTCTTCCTCAGCGGTCTCCCAGCCAAGTACTAATCAGGACGGACTCTGCTTAACTTCTGAGATCCACAGGGACCAGGTGTACACAGATCAGACTGGCTGCTTAGGGCTAGTAATGAGGTTAAGAAAAATAAATGAATATCGATGTTATTTCAAACTGGTGATGTCACCAGGTGATTGAGTCTTTGAGGAGCAAAGATGGGCGGAAGATCTCCAGTTTGTCAACAAATGCATGAGAAAAATATTGAAATGTTTTAAAACAATGTTCCTCAAAGAAAGATTGGAAGGGATTTGCATATTTCTCCCTCTACAGTGCAGAATATCATTAAAAGATTCAA
This sequence comes from Chatrabus melanurus, assembly GCA_900302635.1. Classification (NCBI taxonomy): domain Eukaryota; kingdom Metazoa; phylum Chordata; class Actinopteri; order Batrachoidiformes; family Batrachoididae; genus Chatrabus; species Chatrabus melanurus. The sequence continues at coordinate 8,707 of OMMV01051044.1, read as the reverse complement.
GGAATCTGGAGAAATTTCAGTGTGTAAAGGGCAAGGGCACAAGCCTAAGCTGAACACCTGTGAGCTCCGATCCCTCAGATGGCACTGTATCAAGAACCATCGTTCATCAGTAGCTGATATAATATATTTTTTTGGAATGTGTTTCAGGCCTGAAATGCAGGAATGGATGAATATGAACAAACGAAATGAAGTTGACCAGAAAAAACATGAGATATCTTTGGTTCAAACTGTCTGCAATGAAATAAAAGTCAAAGTAAATGTAAGAATCACTGCATTTTTGTTTTTTTAATTAGCATTTTCCAAGTAGTCCCAACTTTTTTCTGATTTGGGGTTGTATGTAGAACACAAAAGAAATCCCCCAAAACCTGACACAATGCTCTGATGTCTCCAGTGGAGTGCGGCGTGGTCATTAAGACGTTACAGAGCAGCGAGGAGTCGACCTCGGCTGATCAGCCTGGTGAGTGACGCGCTTATTCTGAAATTCTCTCTAATTACATCCTAACTGGAGGTTGTCTTCTTGGTTTGCTTTGCGCATGTGTGAGCGGCGTAACTCAAGAGTTTTCCTGACTGGAAATAAGAGTCGTCTCATTAACTGCGGGACTGTTTGCAAAGTCCACACTGACTCCATGATCTCCAACAGTAATGAATTTTGAATAAATCCTGTGGTGAGCTGGCCCCTGATTTAGACACGGGTTGGTTAGGTTTTGAGGCAGATCTGGCTCCAGACGCAGTTCCAGGATTCTCTCTTTTTGTGAAGACTGTTAAATGTCATGCACGTTTCAAATAATTGTTTTCTGTAGGAAAGAGGAAGACGGGAGAGGAGTCGGGGAATGTGGCGAAGAAGCTGAAGTCTGACGCGTCTCTGGAACACCCGCCGTTCTACTACAGCATCCATCGCCACAGCATCCGAGGCATGAACATGCCCAAGTGAGTGACCCCTGACCTCCTTTACGCTGCTGTCGAGGTCACGGTGAAGTGATCGCGGGGTTATTATTGTGGAAAATGTTGCACGACCAAAACTGTTCCTTGCACCAAAAACATTCCCAGAATGCACTGCACTGAGCATTGAACGCCCCCATTCAAACCAGGGCTGCAGAAATGTTTGTCATGTAGCTCTTTCTCTAGCTTAGAAAAAAAATTTACATATATTTTTTTAATGAAAATATTTTGAATTTACTCCGTTTTTGCTGTTACTCTGAACCAAAATAGGCTTTTGTGTGATCTGTAAAAATCTAGGACGCGTTTACACGGTTAACCAGAAGAGAATCAATAAGAATCAATAAATGCTCCCCCAGATGTTCTGTCATTTTATAACCATAAACAAATGGGAACATGATGCAAAAATTTCTCCAAAGTTGTGTGAAGGTTTTACCATCATCGGTACATCTGGGGTCCAAGCAGACCCCGGGTGTATATTTTTTGATATATTTTCTGAACCGTTACACTTATTCAGCTGAAACTTTATGTAATTGTCATCTATACAGTTGTCTTCAATTTCACTTATTTTGATCCAGTGGGCTCCATAATCATTTTTCTTATGGGGTCCGCTTGGACCCCAGTTTGTTATAATGGTATCTTGTCAGACTACATAGCAAAGTTTTGAGCTTTGTGTGTATTTTTCCTAACTGCTGAACTGTTAGAGCAGTTTTTATTCAGGATATTTGCATCAGAGCAGCTGCAGGGAGTCGAGGGTAGGTGTTAAGTTTTTGTACTGAAGAGTCGTGTTCAAAAAAGAGGGGGGAAAAAATTCTCCAAAGTCTTCCAAAATGAAATGTGGGGTCCACATGGACCCCACACGTACAGATTAGTACGTTTCACGATGTGTACTGATGAGGGTTCAAGCAGGGTTTCCACGTTCATGAATTGTCATCTTTAAACCGTATCGTCATGAACTACAGGTTCTTGGCCACTTGGTTCAAAAAGTGCCCCGTGTCGGCACGATACCGCCACGACGCCACAGCGGCTTTGTAAGACACCGCCATGACCTCAGCCCGACCTGACAGAACGTCAGTGAGGGTCGCTACCAATTGTCACGACATAGATACGAAACTTCATGAACGCGTTGTTTCTGCTACAACGTGCCATGACGTAGAACGGCGTCGCCACAAAGCAGTCGCCACAGCTTCGGGGGGGGAGTGTGCCAAACTCTCCTACAAATATACGGCACGCTACGTGTTTTCCTCCTTGTGAATAAGAACGACTGATGCTGCTGCGGCTGAAGAGAAGGAACGACGTCCGTCATATGAGCACATTTTGGCGGGTTGTGGGCGGGGTCTGGTGGGCTTCGTGTTGCATTCATGACACATCGCGACGGTTCGTGAGAGCATCTTGCTGAGCAGTTTGTTGTTTTGTTTTTGTTTTTCCTCGCACATGGCCGAGAACAGTCAGGACTGGACGAGACGCACCAACACATCATCGTGGCCTGAAACGACAAATCAAGGCGGCGCAAATCTTTTTGAACACTTCACAAAAATTGCCGCAGTACGGCCCGTGACAACATATCACAACGTGGTGACCAACGTCAACGGGAGTCACCAAGTCTTAGTCGGCCTGTGGTTCTGCGCGCGTCTTGTTGAATATCATTAAGGTGGAAATGCCCCTTAACCAAGATGACCTAAAGAGAACTTTCAGCAAAGAAAAATAAAATCTTTTTTGTAAGATAATCCAGTTAAAGCACACTGAGAATGTTCTCCAAAGCTTCTCCACAGCTAACAAAAGAAACACCAAACAGGTTCTAGTTGACCGAATTTCTAGTGAATATTTTCTCAGCTGCTGTAGTTCTGTCAAAACTAACCAAAGAAATCAGCCTTCAAAAGAATCTTCTAAGGTTGTGTGAACGGGAACCTGGACTTAAGATTACTCAGAGGTTTCATTCTGGGTTTTGAACCCATGTTGAAACTCTTCTGAGCATTTTAAAAAATGAATGGATTGGGAACTATGTGTTCAGAACCACAAAATACCAGGACCTGAAATGGCAGCTGGCCCGTCACCACGAGTCTACGTGGGTTTATGGTTCCGCCACAAACTGGTGGAAACAAGAACTGGTTTCTTTGGACAGATGCTAGAGCTAGAACATGGGGGGGGGG
>OMMV01051031.1:2645-18139 GCA_900302635.1 Chatrabus melanurus | reverse complement strand
GGATAAATTCAATATTGACCAAAGGAAATGAAGGAGGTGGACAAGAAAAAAGGAAAGGAATTGTGATGAAGGTTAAGTAGGCAGGTGAATAAGCATTTGAAAAGCAAATTAATAAATTCTGCAAAAAAATAAAAGTGATTGAAAGAAGTGATGGCGCAGGCTGAGCCCCATCAGCCTGCAAAAATCCTCGCTTGCATGCACCGCAAAAGAATAAAGTAATTCAGTCCAAATTTTATCTGTTTGTGGCAAAAATTAATCATTTTCCTCCCAAGTCATCTTTACTTGCACCACGGTACCATTCCTTGTTGAACGTTCCTCTTGCTACCAGATCCTACTTAGTCTGCACCTTTGGCTAGGCTCTGTTTGTCCCAGCTCTTAATTGCTTTTACCGATAACAGTGATTGAAACCCTACCCTTCCCTGGGGTCAGGAGGTGGACCACAGATCGTTTACATGTGTGTCAGGGAAGGGGGATCGACGGGGAGAACCGTGCACATTCCAGGCATCCCCTCCCCTCAGAGACCACGGGAAAAACTGGTTTTTCTCCACAACCAACACAGTTGCACTGATGCTGATATCCAAGTCCCATTTACTTGTACTGGTCGCTGCTAGGGAGTTGAGTGTGGGAGTTGTTACAGAGGCAAGTAAAGAGGACCTGGGAGGAAGAGACATTACAAACTAAATCTTCACTGGGAGATAAAGGATTAACTTTAGCACAGTGACTTGGCACATATACTATAGATTTTCATGATACATTTCTCTTTGGTTCATCCAAAGAAAAACAATTAACTTTTGAATTAGTTTTGATTGTCGAGTAAGTGAATCATTATTGACTTCATGCAACAAGTGCACTTCCAATTTTGACAACCTCAGAGCAGACAAAACCTTACGTCCCCCCAGTGACCTTTGGCGACCCCCTGTGGAGGTTTGGGACCCTAGGTTGGGAAGCAGGGATTTAGCCAATAATAAAATACAAATGCTCATTTTTATAACAAGGACAGACTATTGTTTTTAGAAGCGATTTGTTCAAAACAGTGCCCACAAACACTACATTTCATCTCCATGACATTGTTTATTCTAAATACAAGCACTGAGGCCCACTGGGCCGGTGCTCATCCCTGGATACCGCAGCGTGATGCGGATGATCGTCTATGACTCACCCTCAGCAGGGATCCAGTCCATCGCAAGTCATTTTCTCAGCCAAGGCTGGTACCCATTTACAGCTGGGTGGACTGGGACAATGCAGATGAAGTGTCTTGTCCAAAGACACAGACCGGTAGCCTGAAGCACCACACCTGAGATCAAACGCCGGTCTATATACTGGTAGTCCAACCCCGATCCCACAGAGTCACCTGCTCATATTTTAGAAGACTTATAGGGCTGGAATCTAGGATGTGAAGGCACCGTTTTTGCCTTTCAACATTATGGAATTTCCCATTAAAATAATAGCACTTTGAATGCATCAGGGCATTTTTACCTTTTTTATTATTATTATTAAAGCAGGTGGGGTGGATTTATGGTTTATGTACTTTTTTTTCCAGCTGTGTAAACTTAATGGTCTGGAGTCCCCAGGAGGGAAGAGTAACTGCCTGCATGAACCAATTCCAAACACTGCAGCGGCCTGTCAAATATACCCCCGAAATTTTACTGGCAATACAGTGCATCATAGAGTTCCACAATAAACAGGAAATGAATGCAATGGAGAAAGCTGGTTGAGATATGACAGCGGACAAAAACATGATGGATTATGAGTTAATGGGCTCAGTCTATCTGCACATTTGATGTCATCATAGTGTTCCTCTAACTCCATGTCGGCTTACAGCTCTGAGCGGCACACCGCTCGGCCAATTAAAGAGGATACCTGCTTATTTACTGGCGCATTTGTAACAGAATCTGTGGCCCGATTTGAAAAGGCTTTCAGTTGTTGACAGGGAACCAAAACAGAGAAGTGATATTACGTCTGAGATAAGCAATGTACCGTCGCGCCTTAGGGTTCCTTTTTTTAAAAATTTAATCTGGACAATGTTGGTCGGCGTGACGCAGTCAGGGAGTGACTCAGAAATGTCACTGTGATATCACAGATTCTAGGGTTCAGTGCGCTTTGGACTGTGATTGCAAAACCGCGAAGAAACAGAACAGCTGCTGGCGTGAAAGAATGGCTGATTGATAACACTTTGTCTTTCTTTACTTCGGCAAAGCGAGTGTCACTTCCTGCTCTCAAATTACTCGCTCTCAGGAGCACGCACATGTCTACTGCTCAGAACTCAAATCTGTTTACCTGCATAGGGCGCTTCACCAACTGACAGAACCCGTTTATGTCTGCTGGAACAGATAAGCCAGCCGCGCCACACCTCTCTGTCTAAGACTTCACAGTCACGACTACGGCCGTCGATTTAACGTTCAGGCCAATCAGTGCAGGCCCCGGTCACAGTGTGTGTAAAACTATGCGCATGCAAGCACGCGGGTTTTGCATGAAATCGCAAATGCTCACCAACTTAAATGATGGTTCAGTGTCTGTAGAAGTGAGTTTCAATTTAGTTTCACTACCAAACATTTATGGGTCTGGTGGCCAGCTTTCCTATCCTTAGCATTCTCACTGGGCCACTTTCTTGGGAAAGGAATGGCCTTCTGTTGGCAGAGGTACACATTAACACTGATTTGATTGGGGGGGAGGGGGCTTTGGGCCAGATTGGACCACCAATCTTCACATTTCACTAGTCCAGTGGGCCAGAAGAAACATTAAGTGCTGAGGAAAGTTTTATGATGCACAAACAGCACATGGTGGTTGAAAATCCTTGTTTTGAGGCTCAACATTTGCACTGGACCACTTTGCTGAAAAAGTATAGTATACGTTTCATTTTAAACAGGGTTTGGGCCACCAATCGTCACGCCTCACTGGTCCAGAGGTCCAGTTTTAGAATCCAGCCATGACCCGCGATGGCAGAAAATCTTCATATCTGTGATTCAATATTCCCACTGACCAGTTTACCAGTAGCAATTACTGCCAACTCGACTGCCTCGTCACTGGTTTTCCAACCAAAGCAAGTCATTTTTAGAAAATGTGCAACCCTGGTGGCATCTGACTTCTTTGAAACCACGTTAACATCAATCACCGTGCCTTTCTAAAAACAATCAACGTGACAACAAGTAGCGAAGGAACCGGTTATTTCCAAAGTTACGAGCGTGCCTTTTTCCATTTCTGAAATTTTGCAACACATATAGAAGATTCAGGTTTAGGTTGGTTTTGTTCCTTTCAATTGCACGAACACGTTTAATGAGTTTGATTCAGATTTTCTACCCAACGTTTGAAAGATACCCAAAGGAAATCTAAAGTGGGGACACCAAGTGTGAAAAGTTACCAACCCTGCAGCCAGTGGGCAAAAACCAACACTACAGACAAACAAAGCTTCCTAAAATGACTGTCCCATGTTGGTGTAGGATAATTAAAATCATCATCATAGATGTTTTTGACATAACTTAGCCGTTTCCTGTAGATCTTTTTTTCAGATCGGCATGAAATGATCTTGCCTTAAAATTGACAGTTGGCAGCAGTATTTTATTTCTACCAGCAGATGGAGAAAAAAAAAAAATCACCATACCTGATCGTCCTCCTTTGACATCAATGTTGTCCCCTTCGCCTTCTCCCAAGCTTTCTTCTTGCCTTTGCAGTTTGTGGGTCCTCTTCAAAGGCAGTGGAGGAATCCGTTCTGCACTTAGATGGTTCGGCAAACTTAAGCGACCTGGCTTGGGCTTTACCACAGGAGCCTTTTTTAACTGTTTGTCCGTCTTGAATTCTGTGGTGCCGTTGGTGGGATGTTCCCCTGCTGCGTTTGCCCCAGGTTCATGCTTGCTAAAACGGTCTACAATCCTCTTGACCTTTCCACCAGAAATGTTTAACCCTCTGTCTCCTGCAGGCGGGGAGATGCTTCCTTTGAATGGTTTTGGGGGAACCTCCGGTCTTGTCTCGGTGTCCAGTTTGAGGTGCGATGATTGTGGAAGAGACATGTTAGCAGGAGGGGACGAGAATCTTCTCTTAGGGTGTCTCGCTTCCAGGCCTGACCAACCAGAGGCCAGGCCTTGACAGCAAAGGTCAATGCAAGTATGCCATCGTCATCTGAAGAATAAAGGAATAAAGGAAATCATCAGAAGTCAGCACCGTCTATTCCTACTGTAACGGTACAATTTACTGTCATTTGTGCAGCTAAGGTGATAAATCCTTTATTTCCATTATACTATTACACTAAGATCAGACTTTGAGCTCTCGGCCATAAATTCTCCACTGGGAGGCTTCCGAGGAAAATGAACTTTGCGCCAAAAGCTGTCCTCTCCCTCCTGGTGAGGACAAATTCTGACAAGTAAAACAGAAAGCATGTCAGACCAGACGGGCAGCTCCAGGAATTCCAGCAACATTACTTACTGTACTTTGATGCACTAAAAGACTCCAGTTACACTTTAAATCTCTTCAGAGCGAACACGAACAATATATATTTTTTTTGTTTTATGCTTTGAAGCGGCTGCGGCGTGCGTATATCGAGGGATGCATTTTCATTTTAGAGGTCCGGTTTCCTACGCTTGTGACAGTCCAGCACAGAGCACATAATTCTATCAAGACCCCCACAGTGCTCCAATTGTTTGTCTTTAGTATCGATTCACCCAACTACAAATAACATGGAAACTAATATGTAAAAATCTTGTTTTTATTCAACTCAGAAGAGCCGCACCAACGCCAAAATCTAATCACTTGTTCCCACGAGCGACCGACCGCTCTGCAGAACTGAAGTCAAACCAGTCGGTTTTGTCTTTTAATAACAGACACACTGGATCGAAGATTAGCTCCTTGGCAGAAGACACCGTTTCTACGGAATCTCTGAGAACAAAGAGCTGATGCCATTTTGAAGCCTCATCTTATTCCAGGTCGGATTGTCAACGTGACGTTTTAAAGTCGGCAAGAACAAATTGGGAGTAATTACGTTAGTGTGTCGTCCATTCATAACTTTCGATTTCTAATAATGCATTCCTAGGCTTTCGAGAAGCCTAGGAATGCACCCTGTTAAATGCAAAGAGTGACTGGATTGGGGCACATAATGAGGATAAACTGATTAAAACGTGGTGAATTTTGATGCACTGGACGAATCAAACTTTTATTTATTTATTTATTTAGTTGGTTAGTTTTTGCTTTTGGCTAGACAGAGATCTGCACTGGGATTTCCTGGACACTGATTTCTCCTGCCTGTGCATGTTTGGCAATTTTTTGTTGTTGTTGTTGTGCTTTGTCTTATTAATTTGTTGTCATTGGCAGCATTACCACAGCAGATGGTCACCGCTCTGAGGCTGGTCTGCTTGAGGTTTCTTCCTATACTCACAAAACATCCAGGGAGTTTTTCCTCACCACTGTTGCCATTGTGCTTGCTCAGGGGGTGGGTAAGGTTAGACCTAACCCTTGTGAAGCACTTTGGGGCGACTATGTTGTGATTTGGCGCTATATAAATAAATTGAATTGCTTATGCATGTAATATATCTGCCTGCCACCTGCTGAACACTGCCACCCGCTGGATAGTTGGTGGATGCTGGCTGGATGATGGAAATTAGGAGCAGGTGTGGCCGAGGTTACATGCAGCTTGAAATCAGCTCGTTTGTCAGTTTCTTTAATTGACAAAGCCGACCGCTGCTTGTGAAACATGGGACACTGTTAATATTCGGTTAATACTTAGCCACTGTTTCAATACAAAGGCATGTTCACAAACACTCCACCCGACCAACTTTTGTCCTTCAAGGTTGAATAGCTTCAAATGCTACGCTAAAAAGATCACAAGTTACGCAGTAAATTTTGCAGCGTTAACTCAACACTACTGTCGTGTTAATGATGACAGAGTTGATTTAACACCATTTTGAATGGGATCATATACACTCACTGCACTGTTAATTTAACCAATTTTTTTTTTTTTTTTTTTTTTTTTTTAAACTGGGCTTAGCTGTCTGGTTCTATGGATGATCCATTTATGGAAAATTTATCATGATCCGACAAACATTGTTATTGACAGTTAGATTTTGAATTATTGACAAAACTGATTAAGAACACCATATGCCACAGTGTTCCATCTTTTCATAGAAAAAAAAAAAGAAAAAAAAGTTCAATACGGTGCAATTAGTAAATCCATGACAAATATGTCGTCCTCGTATGCAGATGAACAGCATAACTGGCACGATGTCAACAACAAATATAACTTTCTTGCAGAGTGACCAAATGGCCATGCTGCAAATTCCTGTCCCCATTTGTTTGTTTTTTTTATAACAGTGTACAACAGCTGATGCAATCCCAAAAGCAAAAGCGGGTTAGTCATCTTCTGACTCACACACCAAGTAAGTACTCAGTGCCACATCCTGTGGAATTATTTAGTACGCGGCGGCTACATACGGTTTGCAACAAATTAGATTTTCATGATAAATCCAACAATCCATGCATTTTATGGCGATCTGCAGTGGAGAAATCGAGGAACAGTCCAGCACATGAGCTCCATTTTTGTTTTTGGCCGAATCATTCATTTTGTGATAAAAGCACCAAAATTGGCACAGATACACTTTAAACTTTGCTCTTTCATATGAGGATGGGTGCCGAGAAATATCGTCTTAGTTAGGGGTGAAACCCCTAACCCAAACAAACAGGACATCAGTTTTATCACAGCTTGTTATCTTTAGCTTCTTCTTCACGTGAATGTGGTTATACCAACATTACTCCTTCAATAACGTAGAGTGGCGTGCTCTATTAGAGACAAATTAAACAAATGTCAATATAACAATGCAATGTAAATATAATTGACTTAATAACACCAATAATTACTGCATCCACCCTTAGTCAAGATAAAGTATAAGGAAGTTAAGGTGAACTATGTTTCTATTGGAGTCTCAGACACCAACAAACTAGAGAGGTACTCAGAGAGTGCAAAGCCCACCGAGCCCAAATAACTTTTCTATGTGACACTATGTGTCTATCTGCCCTATTTCTGGAGTTACATGCCTTTGAAATTGCTTTTCCTATCTATTTGTATTACGTGAAAATTTCAAAGTTTCGTCATTTCGTAATGCTATGACCCTGGCTGCTCAAAAGTTAATGGGTTCATCCTTGATTGAAAGGCAACTTGTGTACCAAATTTGGTTGAAATCCACCTGGGCATTCCTGAGATATTTTGTAAACAGACAGAAAGATGGACACACGAAGGTGAAAGCAATAACCCCGCGACTTTCGTCGGCGGGCTTAATAAGCCATATATGTTATCAGATATCCTGGCCGATGAAAAAAAGATAATCTAACCTCATCTCATACCATACATGATGCTTAATAATATTTTTCTTGTCAAAATATGACACAGTACGGTTCCACATGCATTCGTCAATAAATAACACAGATAGCTTCGTTATCAACCTTCAATAAATCTTGTGTACGAGTCTGACAACAACATTGATCACTCTGGTTTTGTCAGATTCTCTAAACAATCCATATCCCAAATCAAATTAAAATACCGTGCAAACAAAGACAACAATGACGTGGAGATGGCATGAATTCGTTGTATTGTGGATAAGTTACAACTACAGTATGTGGCCAAAGAAAATTTGCACATATTGAACTTTTGGAAGAAGTCCTGCACAAGAAATTAATTTCCTCATACCTGAAACAATCAGGAAACAATTTACACAAGTATAATCTTATAATCTGCTGAATAAAATCTTACTCCTTACGCAGGAGAAACAATTTAAGTTATCTTAAATCTATATCCTGAAACAAATGAAAATGACGAGCCAGACAAAAGACAATCATGATGTGAAAGATGACATGAACTCAATATATTCATGGATAAATTACAACTGGTAAGTAAGTCGCTTGCCAGAAAAAATAAAAAAGGGAAATCCTGCACTTGCAAAATTTGAGAAAAATTGTGTACCTGCAAATGAACATTTTAATATCGGACAAAGATGAAGGGAACTTTTACATGAATTCAATGTACCATTGATGGGTAAGTTACAACTGCAGTCACAGGCACAAGAAATTCTTGCGCATATTAAAATTTTTGCAGAAATCCTGCACTTTGCGAAATTTGCAGATATGATTGTGTGCAAGAAAGTTAGTTTTAGGGTAATTTGCATTCGTGTCGGGGATTTAGAGCACAATTTCTATTTTATAGAAAGGCACTTGTATGAAAAGTCATTGAAAAATTTACTTTTTTAAAATATTTTCATGGGTTCCACCCCCTTATTGTGAATATTTTTCGTGGCACCCATCCTTATTTGACTAAGTATGTGTCAAAGATCATCTCTGCCAAATTTGATGCTTTTATTCACAAAGTCAATGATTTTTCCGCTTTTTCACTGGACTAAAAATCTGTTTTTTTGGAAACTATCTTCCCCAATGGTGAATTACTTGAAATGAACTAAATTCATACATATTATTAACAAATAATGGCAACAGACAATTCTTTGAAAATTTAAGCAGTAAATCCAGTGTACCTCTGGTTTAAAGGTGAGCAAAAGTAAGTCAGTTTGAAAATGAAGTTTTGGGCACCGTGGAACTTTTATAAACTCATTGCATTCGATTTTTTTTTTTTCTTCATGAGTGGATCAACAAAAAAATTTAAGTCCAAATATTCCTATTGCAATGAAAATGAAATGTGTGCAAATATAACTATGTAAAAATCATAAAAAGTGAAAACATTTGAACAGTCCCACTGTTTTACAAGAAGGTCATACTGACCAGTTAATAATTCACTGATTATTATCCTCTTTGTCACTTTGGAGCCACACAATCAGGTTGTTATGAGTCTAAAAAGGTCTGTTCATTTCTTTAATACCATCCACACAAATTAACATTTGGAAATTTCAAATTTGTTCTTTTCCATACTAATGAAGGGAGAGAAAAAAAAAAAAACTCCCATTAAAAACCAAATTTACACGGAAGCACTGGGGTACTTGCGCCTTTTGAAGACAAGTGTATACAAGCAGCCTTGGTGAGCACCAGACCTACAAGCGCACGTCAAGCTGCGTGCAACTTCAAGCACACCTGCTCTTCATCTCCATCATGCATGTGATGATAGGATTGTTCACTGCACAACAACCCCAGGCATGTCCAGCAGGTGGCGAACGTGTGTATGATTCCACGTAAGCAAAACAAAGTGGCGCATGAAAGTTAACCAGAGTTTAATCCATTTATCCTCATTATATTGCATTTTAATTTAGAGACGTACAAGACGACAGCGTGTTTTTTTTGTTTTTTTGAGTTGTCGTGTTAACAGCCTGGAGGCGATGGACCCATTTATGCAAGTATTCACTCACTGCATTTTACACGGTACACGCCGATGCTTTTGCCAAAGCCTGGCGACGACAAACAGATCGCATTGATGCTCACGAGCGTCCAACCGGCGCGTGATCAAAAGCGTCACAGGCAGCAGCAGCAGCACAACAAGTAAAATCTTGTTTGTCACCGACGACACTTAAACGAGGTCCTCCGGCCTGTCAGACCAGTTTGGAAGAAACGCTGTACCGTCAGTGAGTTTATTATAAAAAAGAAAGATGTGGTTTCACATTTCACGCTGACGAACAGGTGTGTCCAATAATGAAATGATGAGACTGCATGCCACTGGAAGTCCAAGAAGTAAAACTTCTTCCTGTAAGCACCGGGTTCCAATCATCGTTTACTGGGTGACATACAAGCCACTAAATCGAGGGGTGTGTTAACGCCGTCTGTCTGACCGCACACGTCGCCGCTTTTGTCTCCCTTTACTTTGTTGACCCGCTTGGCTCAATAGCCGCATCCTCCAGTCTACTGGACACGACACTCCAGGTCAGGTCAGTGGGTCACCCCCCCCCATTCATCCCACCGAGTGCCCAAACCCAAAACATAAACAGGCACGGGGTGATCCCTTCAATCAAACCAGCTCGAGCACAAGCGAGGGAAAGAGGGTGTCCATTATTCTGTTTGTCCAGTGGGTCATCTGCTCTGAACGCTAAAGTGGGTCGGGGGGAGGGGGGGGTCTTTGAGAGAGTGGAGCCATCATTTCAATTCATGTGACGAGCGTGGAAGCTCCACGCTGGCCAGGAAGAGAGGACGGAAAGGGCGTGTCAGAAGAGAAAACACACTCACGCGGTGGGAACGCAGGCAGGACGAGGAAAAATAGAGTTTGTTTAGAAACTGAAGGGATTATTGGACCGATAGGCCACGATGCTGATGAATGAATGATCAATTACGTCATTTATCTCAGGGAACAATCAAACGTTCTCTGGTTCCAGTTTATCAAATGTGAGGAATTGTTGTTTTTCCTCACTTTGTCACCTTTGTTAACTGAATATATTCCTCGCGGAATAAGATAAAACAATATATTTAAAGATTTTAGTGCAAATTATTGACAATTGTTAATCAAAGAAACATTAGAAAATAACTGTCAGGTAATTCAATAATGAAAATAATGATCATTTCTCTATTATAGATCATTTTAAATGAAATAGCTTTAGTTTTTGTGCTGTCAGAATTTAACAAAAAAATAATTCAAGGATAAAATAATAGCGGACATTAGACTTTTTTGTTATTTCCATCATCATATTTTTGATGGTGTAAAAAATTATTAATTTAGTTGAATGATTTAATAAAACTGTGTGTGTGTGTGTGTGTGTGTGTCAGGAAAATCAAATTCTTAATCGTACTTTTGTCAATTAATCCTTTGCATATAATAACTGCAGTAACAAACCTACAAAATATTGTTTAATCTTGTAAATACAGCAGTAATAACTTATATGCAAACATAAAGACTTTTAAGTGTGATAATTTGATCTTCTTCTTGTACATTGATTTTCCTGAAGGCAGAGCAGGTGCTTTCAGGCTGAAACTACCAAACCGCACCTGCTGAACTACCAAAAGTCAAGTATTCTGGGATGAATCATAGAATTCAGTAAAGGACACTCACCAGGGTTGCTAAAACATGTTTGTGTGCGTCTCTTCGGTCATTCGGCGTCAGTTTTGGCGATCCGACGCTGTTAGCTTTGGTTAGAATCGCTTTTGGTTGAAAACGAGTCAAGTTCTGCGGTTCTAAATGTACTTAACTCCGCGCGGATTAAAAAAGCGGCCCTAAAACACACGGTAAAACAATGTAACCACAAAGTAAAAAAAAAACAACCCCAGCTTAGTTTGTCATTGTTTCTCTAACAGACTCCTTGTGAGTTCACCCATCGCTCCCCTTCTGTCGCGTCTCTTTGTTAGCAGCAGAATGAGGAGCGCACCGAAAAGAAAAAAAAAAACCTCCTGAGAGGCGCATCGTCAAGGTACACACGGCAACGAAGAGCGTATCCGTTCCGGCCTTTCAACATAAAACCTTCAACTTTGAAAAAAATAAAAATGTTTTTGCAGACTATCAAGCCTCTGTCAAATACTATTCCAGAGGAATCGCACTTCTCAGCCTCCCTGAGAACGCCTATGCCAGGGTACTAGAGAGGAGACTTAGATCGACAACTGATTCAGGAGGAGCATTACGGGTTCCGCCCTGATCGTGGAACGGTGGACATTGGATATCGGAGGGCATGTGGCCGTATGCCCAACCAGTCTACATGCGTTTTGTGGACTTGGAAAAAGCCTATGACCGGGTACTCTGAGGCGTCTTGTGGGAGATGCTGCCGATCTGGTCTCTATACGACCAAAGCAGGAGCTGTGTCCGCATTCTCAGCATTTCATCACACCTGTTCCCGGTGGGTGTTGGACTCTGCCAGGGCCGTCCCATATCACCAGTCTTGTTTGTGATTTTTATGAACAGGATTTCAAGGCGCAGTCTGAGGGTGTCCAGTTTGGTGACCTTAGAATTGCATATCTGTTTTGGTTTTTTGCAGATGATGTGGTTCTGTTGGCTTCATACATTAATTTTTTCCAGGCAGAGATATGTCATTTCACTTCTCTGTTTAAAATTTCACACTTATGCTGAATTATATCCTTTTATTTTGATTAGATGAACTTAAAAAACATAAATCTCCATGAGACTATGCAACATATTGTACATATAAATTAGCACAACACCCGTTATAGTTCATAAAATTAGCTCTGCCCAAAGCCAAAAGTTTACAGTCATCCAACGCACCTCTCTTTAAACCACTGCATGTGTTTTGAAATTATTGTGTTTTGGAAAAGTATTAATTATTTCGTAATAAGCGCTCTTCCAGGAACTTAAGAATCTTGTAGCTCAAGTTTAGGAATTTAATTTTGAAGGTTGGAATGTAAGCACTTCCTGTAAACTTATTGAATACTTGTCATACATTTTGGTCTAACTTGCCAAACCAGAATTAAACAACAAACCATGTGATTATACTTTGAAACTACGTGTCCTCAGCTCGAAATCAAATAAATAACACAGTAGTGCGAATAAACGGCTTATAAGCTGAAAATGACTCTTTTGCAAATTATTATATGTATGATCAAATCAAACAAGCTCGTTGTGTTCTTGACTGCGGTACTACTATGATTAGATATACTCTGTACAAAATACTTACCTGAAGAATACACCAATTACTAAATGAAACTAAAACAGGTTCAAAGAAGGCGGGGCATGGCCTCTCAATGTCAGCTGCTTTATTTTTGTGTCCCATACTGCCACCTAGCGACAGAGTCAGGAATAAACTAAGTTGGAACGAAGTTTACATTTTGTTCGCTCCACCAAGGAGGTGATGTGGTCACGGGATATCTCAACAGGATAGAAATTTAAATTAAACTCAAAGGAGCCTTTGATTAAAATTTTAAGGCAGATCCAGAACGGCAGAGAAAGAAAACCTCTGACAAAGCCGATCAACTGTGGAATTTTTATTTGGAATTAAGCATTGTTGGATTTAAACCATTTTTTAGGGGTGCTCAAGTACCCCTAAAATTTATTTCAGGACCCCTCAAAAATGACTGTACTTAAAGTTATCTGCACTAGATTATCCCAGGGAGGATAAAGATGATTTAAAACATTATTTCAGATTTGTGAAAGTTTATTTTATTTGTAAACAAGCAAGAAAGGAATATTTCAGTTTTTTTCCCTTTTATGTCTAGACCACACTGGACTGGGTCCAGATCAAACATTTCTGTACTTAAAGTTGTCAAAATCTGAGGGGTTGAGACATTTTTGCAGGCGATGCATGCATATTGCCTCCTTGTTAGGGGCTAAGCCCCCCTAAAGATCTGATCCTAGATCCGCCCATGGGATTGAATGAATGAATGAAAGTTACATTTATATAGCGCTTTTCAAGGTACCCAAAGCGCTTTACAGTGAAGGGGGAGCCTCACGAACCACCACCATTAACAATATTATGGCATGTTTTGAGACTTATTTGACTGACAGCACAGCCTGTAATTGGGCCAGTAGATGGTGCTGTTTTTGTTTAATAGACTGACACACCTGAAGTAATGAACAACATTTTGATCATGACCACGGGAAAAATGGAAATAATGAAATAAAAAACACATTATGTGGTGTACAGGTCAGTGGGATGCAATCATATTCTTTATCAGAGCACCTACTTCACAGAAATGGGAGAAAAGCGTGACCACTCTCTCACTTCACTTAAATATTGAAAAAAATATTGAAATATTGAAAATTTAAAAAAAATATATTTGAAAAGTCACTTCATATGAGATGATAGTTCCAAATTCTGACCTGATAGCTATCAAATCAAATATGTATAAAACAATTCTGACAAATTTGTTTTTGGGATGTATAAGTGGGAATTTTAAAGCTCTTTTGCCCAAAATCTCTGTCACCATACGGTCAAGTTCCTTCATATCTGATATGTTGTTTGCATGCATCACTGCTGTAATGTGTATTCTAAAATAGCGTTCATGAAAATGACCGCACTGCATTTACGGAAGTAAAACTTTCAAAATTCAAAGTGTGACTTTTGATGTAAATGTTTACTGGTTGTATGAAGGTTGGAACTTTCAGCAGCCCTTGCTTGATGTTTGAGAAATCTTACAAAACAAAACAGATCAGTTTCATTTTTTTTTTTAAATAATTCTGAGTAAGACTATCTAGGCAGAATATTTCAGTCTGAAAACTATGAAACTTTGTAGGTAAGAATAATTTATTCCAGCCATGCTAATATGTGGTTTGTTCTCTTTATATAGGAAAGGATTTCGAGGGAAATTACAAAAGCAGTCAAAAGCAATGCTTGGTGACATAATATACGCAATAAAGAAAATAAAAAAAATAAAAATCTTCTGCCTTCTTCCTGATTTCCTCAAATTTTTTTGTATAAATTTCCACTTGTCCCAGATTTTCATATAAAATTTGATAGAAGGAATATATCAACAGTTTATCCAGAGATTGGTCATTATTAGTTGGATGTGGAAATGCAGCCAAAAACGCGATGATCTGTGACTCCGAATATTTGAAGTTATTTTTTTAAAATGAAGAAACCAAAAGAAAAATCAACAACAAAAACGCTTCTCACAAGCAGACCTGGCAACAACGCACTTTGCATGGCAACACTCAGCTCACACTCACGTGCTCGTCAGTTTCCACCATCTAATTATGTCCTGATCACCTGTGTCCAATTGTCCTGGAGGCTTTTTGAACCCTCAGGTGGACACGTTCGGTAGCTTCCAGTTGTGCCTAGTTGGTGGAGAAGTGAATCATGGTGACAGCTCCAGGACGGTTGAAGTTTTCTTTGACAGTCTGGATTTGGATCGGTTTGTTGAGTCCAGCATGGCTCAACAGTGCAGAAAATAAGAACCTGGAGTCTGAGGCACCAGGTACCCAGACTGGAGGAAGAAGACCCCTGATGTCAGTGTGGAAGTTCCTGCAAGGTCAGTTTGAGTTCTTGAATCTTACAGATTTGCGCTTAAAGTTTGGGTTCTAAAATGAAGATGAGCAGAATGTATAACTGTATATCAGCCTTGACTATTGTAGGTAATGTCATTACTTTATATATGTAAAGCTGGTTGCTGTGAAATTTGCACCATAAACTTTTCTCCCAGCACAGGCTTAATGCTACAACAATGACTATCTGCTATAGTAGGAAACCTACCAGTGATAAAGCTGCAGGATTTGTTTAATTTAATTCAAGCTGTAACAATCTAAACTTTAAATATTTGCTTCAAATATCATGCCCCTTGATGTCTTAAGTAGGCATAAATAAAAAAGCCCTTTCCATATGTTATACTCAATATAATTATACTCCAAGGTCCTGCTGGTAAACATGGAATTGAAACTCAAACCGTAAGAATGATTAGAGGTCTCCAGTGGTTGAGTACGAATACTTCAAGATTCATAGTAACAGTCACAGCATCTCAATTTTGTGCTGCTGCTGTTAATAGGATACTGTAAGCAAAGTGAAACTTGCATTAGTATGGCACCACTTATTTAAACTATGAAATGTCATGGTTTTCAACTTGAAATTTGTCAGTGTTCTCCTGTACAGCTTAGACACCATGATGTTCCCCTTAATCTCACAACAATCACAGTGGTTTCTTACTGGGTGCTGTATGAGGGTGGGGGG
>OMMV01051030.1:0-11736 GCA_900302635.1 Chatrabus melanurus | reverse complement strand
TCACCCCGACCTTGTTTTTGATTTTTACCAGTTCAAGATTAACTCCTATTTTGATATTGTTTTTTTCACTTGTTGATGTATTTGTAGTTCAGATGAACTATTACTTTTATATTGTATCACTTTTTTGATGTATTTAAAGTTCAGATGAACTCTTCATTTGAGATATTACTTTTGATGTATCACTAAAGATGAACTTTTACTTTGAGATGTCACCATTTGTTGTATTGCTATGTGAAATAGATCAACTTACCAAATAAAATATTAAAATTTACATTCAAATAGAGTTGTTCATTCTATGTCATAACTCAATGGAGGTATTATGATTTTTAAGGTAAATTAAAGTGATGGTTATGTTAAACACATGTTAAAGTGGAGTATCACAAATATGGGAAACTATGTCCATGTTAGAAATATATCACAGCAATAATAAATGCTTAGTGTCCACAACCCACTGAAACAAATCTGTTAAACAGGTAGCAATATGTACATGTAGCAGATATTAATAGTAGATTAATGAAATCCAATCATACTGACAAATGTTGGTTCGGCGAAGGTTTGCGCTCTACCGAGTGCCCGTTCTAGTTGAGTCATGTACTATATAGCCGTCCACAGCGCTCACACCAGTGCCAAATTGTTTTGCTCTCATGCCTGCTTTCTCGCATACTTTCTCTCTGTTTTATCTCCAGTTGTGGGCCCATGCTGCCTCTACGTGTTTCCAGAATATCGCCTGCCGCTTCCTGATTTGCCTACCTGGTATGTTTAATAACTGCGTACTGACCCTCTGCTTGTTTACTTAAACTACTCACTTGCTGCTTCCCTCACAGACAACTTTTGTTGGACGGACAGTCTTACTGTGTACCGAACCTTCGCCTGTATCCGTGACTATCCATACCGTCTGTTTCCACATGGACATGAACATTATTGTACGGACTGTTGTCTCAGTGTGTTTTGGCTGTCCCTGTACCATCGGCTGTTAATAAAACCTGTTTGAACTGCGTACCTGTGGTGTTCTCTGCTCAGGGGTCTCTGGTGGAACTGTTACATGTTTTGTTCAATTATTATTTTATATATCATTATTATTCTTTAAAATACATGTCACTGAGTATACAACTTAATCATTTGATGACACAAACATTGGACCAAATTACTTTAAAATTCATTCTTTATTTACAAAGAATATTCAATGCAAGAATGTACAATGAAATACACAAATAAATACAGAGACGTGATTTGTTAGACACGTGAATTGTGTAACAATGTGCAATTCATGACAATATTCAATATAATTTATATAATTTGAATGTATAAATATGTTTACAGATTATCTTACACATTACATGATGATATTCTATAATTGTTTCAAGCTAACAAAAAAGTTTATACACTTTTGTTCTTGGCGGAAGTACTGAGAAACATACAGTATTTTCACTTTGTTATTGTTGTAAGTAGTTGCACTCCCATTAGACCTGAGATTTTTATACATTTCTATTGAGCTTACTGCTTTTTATTTCATTCCAACATATGTCAAAGACATCCACAGTTTTCACACAGTCCTTCACATATTCTTCAAAAAAAGTGAGTTTCCAGGAATTTAGAAGCTGAAGAAGAACATTTTGTACAGTCCCAGACATACAGAGGTGCTCAGAATGACGGCACAGAGGTACGTGACAATCACACCATGCTGTTTTTAACTCTGTCAAAGATTTGCTGAACCTCTTCTGCAGGAACGCAGCCTTCCCTCACAACAGAGATGGTTCCTGTGGAAATTCGACAGACAGGTGGGGTTCAGAAAATGCTTGTTAAGACAAAAGTGGAGAAAATATTGGAAAAGATTTCCTTATGTACCCTCATCGATCTTCAGGCAGTTGACCACAGTGGAAGCAACTACTTCACTAGATTCCCCGTCACACAGAACTCCTTGGATCTTGTGTCCCAGTCGACTGTAGCAGAGCAGAAGGAAGCAGCTGGATTTACCATCTAAAAAGAAAAAGCTGATATGCTTGAATCACATGGTAAATTTTTGTGAAGAGAGGTGTACCTGATGACCATGCTGTGGTGGGTGCTGTCTGGTTCTCCACTGGGATTGGCTGAGGTAATGGCAAGGGGCCCAGTGATGTCACATAGGTGGGCGGTCACAGTGTGGTTCGGGACGCGGATCATGATGCTGTCCCTGGTCCCAACACGGTCATAAGCTGGTCCCACTCCTGCAGTCATTAAAGCGTGATGTGAATATCTGTAATACTGAAGAGGTTACACAGTGTATCCACTAACACAGCATATGTAGAAAGCTAGTTTACCGAGGCTGAACAGCCAGTCCCCTTTGCTAACGATGCAGCTGATGCCTCCAGGATACACATTCCTCATAAACTCCCAAAGCAGGGGGCTGAATGGAGGTTTGGCTGCAACCAGTTGCTCCACACTGGAGATGCAGATACAGATGGGTTTCTCTGCTGGTCTGTCCTTTAAACGGTCAAAAATCACAAGCAGTTAGTTCCATGTGAATCAGAACAACTCAAGTAAAGATACCTCCACCAAGGTGGTTATGTGATCACCCAAGTGTTGGTCCATTTTGTTTGTAAGATTATGCAAAAATTAATAAAACAATTTAATGAAAATTGTTTGAGTGGAGGATGGGCCAATTAAATTTTGGTGTCAGTCCGGATCAAGTGGTAGGATAATTAATGCTGATCAAACAAACAGGATTGAAGGTCAACACTCATCATCAAAGCTTAGTGATCTGGATCAAACGTTACTGAATCATATCAAAGATAAGGATCAAAAGTCAGGAATGTGAATAAACATTAGAGTTCACAATCACGTTAGAGCAATCAGGATCAAAGCTCAGCGATCAGCTCCAAACTTCAGCTCTCATGGTCAAAGGTCAGTGCTTACAAACAAAGTCCAGCATCAGAATCACAGGTTGTCGATCAGGATCCAAGTTAAAGAATCAGCATAAAAATTTTGCTATCAGAGTCAAAGATCAGTAAATAGGATATCAAAGATCATCCATGAGGTCAGGATTAAAGGTTTGTGATCAGGATCAAATCAGCGATAAGGATCAAATGTGAGTAATAAGGATCAAGGTCAGCAATCTGGAACAATCCTTATCAGTGATAAGGATACAAAATCAAAGATCATGATCAAAGTTCAGCTATCAGGATATTAAAGATCATTCATCAGGTCAGAATTAAAGGTCAGCGATCAGGATCCAATGAAAGTGATCAGGATCAAAGGTCAGCAATCTGGATCAGATATCAGTGTTAATGATTCAAGATCAACTATCATGGTCTAAGTACATCAATCAGGATCACAAAGATTGTTCATCAGGCCAGGATTAAAGGTCAGTGATCAGAATCAAAGGTCAGCGATAAAGATCAAATCTGAGCTATCAGGATCAAAGTCAGCAATCGGGATCAAGTATCAGTGATAAGGATACAAAGTCAAAGATCACAATCAAAGTTCATGTACCAGGACCAAAGATCAGTAATCAGGATAAAAGATGCAGGTATGCACTCTACCAAGCGTAATTCTAGTTCACACGTGAGGCTTATAGATAGTGAGTAATTAAAGCTAAAAAAAAGTCTTACTTTAATGTTGTAGATTTTCTCTATAGCCTGAGGATTCTTGCAGGAGGCAGCCAAGGCATAAACGGTGTCTGTGGGAATCCCGCATACTCCTCCTTCCTCCAGCACACCAGCGATCTTAAGCAGATCGCTAGTTAGTCGGGAATTAGCCACAGGACAGGGTAGCTCTGAATCCTTCTCCTGCTTCTTTTCTCCCTAAATCAGTCCACAGGTGAAGGGAGGTGTCCATAAAAGCGTTCAGGACAAATCAGAACAGAATTAGAGGATGAAAACATCAGATACCTGTAGTAAAGCAGGGCCCAGAGGTAGAACTCTTTGTGAGAAGATGCAGTTCATCAAGGATGCCAGAGCTCCATAAATGCAAATTGTTGAAACCAGTGCAAGCACGGCCACTTTAAAGCAAGACACATCGTTACATTCTTTTATGAAATAAGTGTTTCTGAACACTACGTCTTTGATGAATCTCTCCTTACTTTCGAGATCGATTGGCAATCTCTGCAAGGTGGAGAGCAGAAAACAGACCAGTGCAACCTCCATCACTGCTGTTAGAAACAGCAAAACCAGGTTCCTGTAGGCAGCTGAGACAAACAATGACATGAACGAAAAGCTCTAAAGCAAACAAACAAACTTTCTCTACAGAAAAACAAAATAATGTGGTGAATTTTACCAGTCAGCATGAGGAAAGCGTTAATGATGAGGAAAGCAATGGCTCCTGCTGCAAAACCATTGGCAGCCTCTGGGGACAAGTTAAGGAAGGGACCTGGAAAAGAGCAGTTAATAAATACAATTATTAGTACATTATTAAGCCAGTAATATCTCCATATGTCCATGTTTATGCAGACATACCTGCAAACCGAAACCACGTCCACGCCGCCCATACTGCCACATAAAAGGATGAGATGACTGAACCGAACCGGCCACCTCCTGTGACTTGCAGACGGCTAACATAGGCCTGGATGACGCTTCCAGGGATAAGGACCCAAGGCACAGTCAGGTGAAGGAAGAAGAGATTATCGCTGAACACACTAGCATTGAGGGCTGACAGAGCAGCAACGCCATTTAAAATGTAAAACAGAGCATCTGGAGTCTCTTTAGTCTGGTGCAGTGCGTCCTGTGTGGCCACGTTGGACTTGCTGCAGTTGAAAACCTTCAAAAGTTTGTTGGTGGCAACAGGCTGTGAGCCAACAGGGATGAGAGACTTCTCCGCTATAGTGTTGATGAGACGTGAGAAGGTGCCATAAAGGGAGACTGCCGTGAAGAGTGAGGAAGCTATACCAAAGAAGAAATCGTTTGTGGGGATTTGGGGGATGGAGGAGATGGTGAGCAGGAGAAAGAATGCATTGTGGACCACTTCCAGGATGTCTGTGTTCAAGCTTGCCACACATAACACCAAGGCGGCCACCACAAAGAACCAATTTCCCACCATTGCTTCCTTCCCTGAGGTCATGCTGCCTTCACTTTCCTGCACAATCACAGAGGCCACAAACGCCTCCCAAGCTATGATCAGCCAATATAAAGCATGAAGTCCAAATTTGGTGGTGTGGTAGCAATCTTGGCGCAGATGGGCGTAGTAGCTGGAGACCAGCTGGGCAACTGAGATGATTGAGACCCATGTGACTCCTAAGCCAAAGGTGCCCATGTACCCAAAGTGGTAAAAAGCAAAGATGAAAGGCGCAACGGTGTCGCAGAAGAAACCCAAAGCCATCGGCTCTGCGTATTTCGTGTTCTTCTTCTTCTCTTGGCCAATGCTTTGGGTGCTTCTTGGGTTGGCGGTTCCCAGTAGAAGAACATTAAAGAGGGGCGTGCCGAAGCCTTTGAGGACTAAACGCTGAGCCAGACCTTTGATGAGTAGCGCTGCCGAGCCGTAGATAGCAAAGATCAATATGACCAACTCTAGAACACCAGAGACGACAAGAGCCCAAGAGCTTGCCACCAGACCCACTGCTTCAAAAACTAAGGTGACCGTGATGGCCCCAAAAACAAAAGGCATGATGTAGTTGACTGTGGCAGAACAAAAAGCAAGAAGAAAAGACAGGAGGGTGTAAGGAATCAAACCAGAGATGGCTGACTCCTTCATTGAACTGAAAACTGGGTCCTCAGCGATGTTTTTCAGAGACACAGTAGTCATCATGTTAGTGTACAGTGACGTATTGTTCATCATGTCTGGCAGGATTACTACTGTTGGCGTGCCAGTGGCTGCACCATTATAGATTCGGGTGGCGCCATAACTGCTCCAGAGAGCAGCATAGCCAATGAAGGCAGTGCTACTCAGATGGTCGTATTTTCGAAAGGAAAGCATGCCGGCCACAAGTTGACATATCCCCCCAATCAGGATGAGATGAACACCTGAAAATCAAGGTTGCAAATTAGCATCTTTTATATTATTTTTTAAATTATGATATTTTAATCACATTATCTAGCGTTTACCTGCAAGAATGTTCTCCACCCCTGTGGGTGGGATGCCGGTGTGTGCTGTGTGGAAGTTCTGCAAAAGTATGAGGAAAGCGCTGATTCCATTGGACAGCATGCCGAGCACACCTGGCTCACTGTAAAAACTGGCCGGAAAACCATCTGATGATGTCATAGTTAGATGGTTATCAAAGCGCAGGACACACTGAAACAAATGACAGAGACAGCAGATCAATGCATGGATATAATCGAAGTGTAATAGCACATACTATTTGTACACCAACTCAATCAAACAATTATTACACGTGTGCGCGGTAGCACAGGCAGCGGTATGGTTTTTCGTACTATGTGTCCACTCACGGGTGAACAAGATAACTCAAAGAGTTTTGATCCAATTTGGACAAAATTTGGTGAAATGTTTGAGGGTCAGCCACAAATAAAGGGATTCGATTTTGAGAAAAATCTATTAAAAGTCAAGATCACAGGCCAAGGTCACAATTTTTGACCCAGTGCTATACGTCAGGGATCTCTATAATGCCTATTTTGAAGAATTGGTTACAGATACACCTATGGTTACTATTAAACACTAATATGAGGTCATATATCATCTTTTTATTGATCACATGACTTTTTATCTTGAAAGGTCAAACTCAAGGTCATAACTGTTTAACTCAAACAGTTCAGAGCCAATTTGGATTAAACGTGGTGGAAGGGTTGTGTGTTAATCAAGGATAAAGTGGGTCAATCTTGATGAAATATCAAGTCCACACCAAACCATATATCATGAGATCACACATAAAGAATTAATTTCTATGAATCTGTTGGATTGAATGTGTTGCACTCTCTCAATGTATTGTTTGGTATTACTATGTTACAAAATTACAAATGCAGAATTTGCGTGTTTATAGAAGGAAAATAGCACAAAAAAATATTTAACTGCAAATGCAACTCTGACCAAAGTAAAATTTTGAAAATCATAAATGTGCCACTTTATTTGCAGAGTAATTAAAAAAGAAAAAAAATAGAAACCAGAAAAAGGAAAATTTTAACAAATATAAACACGCAGGAGGGTGGACCTTTAAGGAATCTCATGAAAACTATCTAAGCAGCTGAAGCCATGGTAGATTTTTACTAAGAAATACGACAAATAACTAAACATTTTTGTAAACTATCAAAAATGTTATTATAAAGAGTAATTAATTGTTAAAAACTAAAACAAAAGGTAGATTTTGCATGACTGCCCATCACCTTTACATCTGCATGCTTTAAAAATTATTATTATTATTATTATTATTATTAATAATAATAATAATGACAATTGTTTTGTAGTTCCAGAACAAAATACAACTGTTCAGTTAACCAGTTTGGTCCAATCATCAGATTACTAGTTAATTAACAGCTGTTTGTGGTTTCTGTGTAAACATACACTACACATACAAAATAATGCATTTTTTTTTTTATCTGACTGTTTTAATCTCTTTAATAAAATGGGACATAAAATTTTATATAACCTTCAGTAAACATTGAGATTTTTGGAAAATAATGTTTGAAATGATCAAATTTGGTCTTCTACTGATGTAGTAACGAAAGGCGGAAAAAAATCATACTTGCTGAAATAAAGGCCCCAGGGTGCCTAAGATTTCTGCACTGTACTGTATAACCTGAACTAGATGTTATTCACAGACAATATTATAGGCATGTTTACTCCTTCAGGCTCTTTTGTGTTATCAGCACTGAGCAGCGGCAGAAACGTGAGCGCGGCCACCCTGCCCGCTACGAGTGTGACAGTGGGTGCATGTTCACTAAAGCAACAGGTTTCTGTGGAACTCTTTCATTACCCACTGACACAAAGTGTAAATGGTAAAACAACATACGGTAGCATTTACATTTGTTCTGTCAGTGCAAATTTATCCAAATGTAAAATATTATTCTCAGTGTATTGATGTTAATCTCATACATTCATAAATCATCTTTAACTGTAAATATACATCCTGCATTCTCATGGGTAACAGTCATGTAATCACACCAACTGTCCGAGCACACACAAACTGTACACTCATTAATCCTAAACACTGTTTAGTTGCTAATCCTGTGCAAGACAACAGTAAAACAGATGGAAATTAAGTCATACCTGTTAAAGACGTTCGTGCAACTTAAGTGCGGGTCACTGTGGAGTTGGATGCAACTTTGTCATAAATACAATTTTCTTCAATGTGGGAGGAGGTTGTGGGAAATTCCCCCTGACACTAAGCTGCAGCATACCAGCTGAGCAATGACATCACTGCCCCCTCACCTTTATTCAAAGGATCTTTTGTGACGATGCAGGTGATGATGACACCTATCGTGGAAGTCCCACACCTTAATCTGAAGTGCTTGTAAAATGTATTCACGCACCTTCCCTTTTCCTCCTACACCTGTCGGCAGTGCTGGACTATATAAAGTGGCAACCTCTCAACCTACAAACATCAGCAGCATCTCCAGTGAAAAAGGCAGAAGCACAAGAAAGGACTCGAACCTTTGGCGTGGAAGAAGATAGAAGAAAGAAAGAAGGTGACATCATGATGTTGAGGCTTCAGGTAAAGATTTCACAGGGCGTTTGATTAACAGGGATTCAGCTGAATTGGTCTTATGCCACAATCCACATGTTTTAGTTTTGATTTCTTAATGGTGAACTTTGACCTCCTTCTTTTAATGCTGAGTACCGCACATAACCACAGCCGGTGCAGCAACACCAAAACAAGACAACAGTTCTTTTATAACGGGCAAAGTGTCTGTGAGTGTATCAGCGTCTGGGAAGATATTCAAGCTTTTGTTTTTTATGTCATGCAGAAATCCCTCTCGGCTGTCAGAGGACTGCATCAAGCCGCAGGGGCAGGTAATCATTTACTGATCTCCATGTAAATGCAATCACAAAGCTGTCACACACAGTGCAAAAAAAAAAAGTCATTTTATCTCTGAGTAAATAATTTGCTTGAAAAACATCCAAACATTCCTGTTTTTCTTTATCCTCCTCGACATAGTTGCTGTTCATCCTGCAGTCCTAAAGCAGCCGGCCGCCGAGGAGACAATTACAGGCAGCTTTGGGAGGTTCATCAGCGAGGTGAAGCCGCAGCACTTATCCTCTGTGGTCCTGCAGCGCAGCAAGAGGATGGTGTTGGACAGCATCGGCGTCGGGCTGATCGGCAGCACCACAGACGTGTTTGAACTGGTCCTGCAGCACTGCCAGGTGACATAAAAGGAACAAAACAAGTGTTTTTTTTAAGGTTATACACTTGTCTAAACTGATGTAGACAGAAGTAAGTCTGACACAGAGCATGAGGCACATAGGTGCTGGTGCTTATCCCTGGATTCCACAGCGTGAACTGAATGCGAGTCTACGACTTCCCCTGGACTGGATGGCAGTCTGACTCAGGTTACTTCCCCAGCCAAGACCAGCCCACTTTTACAGCTGGGTGGACTGAGACAATGTAGGACACAGACAGGTAGCATAACCGGGAATCGAGCCCAGGTCTACTTATTGGTAGCCCAACTCCTTATCCCACTGCTCAAAAAAAAAAAACTGCTTCTGAGCTACTGTTTTTCTACTGCATTAAGTCATGCACACTGTGCAAAAGTCTTAAGCACCCGAGTATAATATAATAATTTAGTCTTTAATATGTCAAGAACTAATTTGAAATTTCCAAATGTTAACCTAAAAACTCAAATGTTACAGAGAATTTTGTCTGTTTTATTAAATGAAATAATATAGTAAAGAAAGTAACAGACGTTTCAGGTTGAAAAAAACCCTCATTAATTTGTAATGGTGAGGTTGTAAGGAGAAGAGACGGTGAAGGTGGATGAGTTTCAATATTTGAGGTCAGCTGCACAAAGTAGAGTGTGGCAGAGAGGTGAAGAAGAGAGTGCAGGCAGGGTGGAGCGGGCGGGGAAAAGTGACAGGAGGGATTTGGAAAGAGAAGGTTTCTAAGACGGTAATGAGACCAGCTATGCTGTAAGGCTTTGAGGTGGTGGTGCTGACAAAAAGACAGGAGGCGGAGCTACAGGTGGCAGAGCTGAAGATGGACAGGATTAGGAATGAACATACCAGAGGGACAGCACAAATAGGACAGTTTGGAGACAAAGTGAGAGAAGTGAGATTGAGATGGTTTGGACATGTGCAGAGGAGGGATGCAGCATATATAGGGAGAAGGATGCTGAGGATGGAGCCACCAGGCAGGAGGAGAAGAGGGAGGCCAAAGAGGAGGTTTGTGGATGTGATGAGGGAGGACATGCAGGTGGTTGGTGTGACAGAGGAAGATGCAGAGGACAGGGAGGAGATGGAGACGGATGATCTGCTGTGGCGATCCCTAACGGGAGCAGCTGAAGGAAGAAGACTAATGAATGATTCCACACACAACAGATTTTTGTGCAGTATTATAACTCATGAACAGATGGTTTTTTTTTCTCACTGTAATTTCCTGCCTGATGAGCTTTTCCACAAAATTTTCTCAATTGTTGTGCGCCATGATATATTTTTTAAAGCTTTCATTATTATGGCATGCAGAAGCATTTCAGAGCTCACTTTGCATAGGCGTGTTCGCACAATGACTATAAACGTTTTGCATTAAAAATGTCCGTTTGCTGACTCTGTCTAATCCTTTTGCCTTCAGCACATGTATGCTGCCGATCACGTCAGCTCTGTGTACGGCCGTAAGGGCACCAGGCTCTCCCCGACGCTGGCAGCTTTTGTCAACGGAGTGGCAGTGAGTATAAATAGATGGAACAGACGTCTCACGAATATTAGGATCCATAAATCCATTACCACAAGCAGATTACAGCTTTTTATCAGTCTCTAAAAAAAAATCTACTGTGCTATCAAGCCCATTTCTGCAGCCCATATTTGCCGTTAAAACCCGCTACGGCTATTAAACAGACACTTTTTCGGATACAAATATAAAGGGGTTGTGACTGTGTCGGTACTAGAACAAACTGCATCATGTCATATCAAATACAATCCTTCAGTAGTTTGTCTTTGCGCTGCAGACTCACTCCATGGACTTTGATGATACGTGGCACCCTGCCACTCATCCCTCAGGAGCCGTCCTTCCTGCTGTGTTAGCGCTCAGCGACATGATGCCTGCTAACAACAAGCCCAGCGGCCTCGACTTCCTGCTGGCATTCAATGTCGGCATTGAGATCCAGGGCCGACTGATGAGGTTCTCTAACGAGGCTCACAACATCCCCAAGAGGTGAGTTTGAACCCAGTCGCACAGATGAAGCTTTGCTACGTGTTTCATTTGGCTTTTTGTACGAGGAGAACTGGCGCCTTCGTCAGTCCACAGAGACCCATTTCTGACTCTGCTGATCTCTGCAGTGAGGTTTACAAGCCAGCCGGTGCAGTTCAGCGTGTCAATGAGCTGTGAAAGGCCTGTAATGATGTTCACCTCAGGGACAGCAGAGACTCTGTGTGTGCTGTTAGCACAGTTATATCACAGAGAACACATGTTGGAAAGCATTTGCAGGATGCCCAACGGTGTTATTTGCTGAAACGAAACTAATTTCTTTTGGCTTCTCCCGTTTTGCTCGGGGTCACCACAGCGGATCCGGTATGGATCTGCATGTTGATTTGGCAAGTTTTTTGCTGGATGCCCTTCCTGGGGCAAGTCCAGATGGAGAACGAAGCACATGTGGCCTGGAACGGGTGACCTTTTTGTCGAGAGGCAAAAATTGTGCTGCCCTGTTATTTGCTTAGAAATAAGTGAAATTG
>OMMV01050995.1:0-18339 GCA_900302635.1 Chatrabus melanurus | reverse complement strand
TTTAACACAAAAAAAAAAAAAAAAAAAGGGACGTCATGTCACACATAAGTATGTGCATACAAGTACAGGGTGCCGCTGATTCCTTTGATTAGCACAACAGGTGAGACTGGCCATCTCAGCCCTGCCAGGGGATTTAAAAGGTGCAAACAATCCAACTCCCATATGGTTACTCAACCAATGACAGCTCCACAGGAGTGCTGATTAAAAAGACAGTCAACCACACATTTGCAAGTCGCCGTGCACACACACTTAATGTGGAAATGCACACACTGCCTCGGGTGTCACAAGCTGGGACATGGCAGGGAAAGCAGCATTATCCATGTTACCTGAAATTGGCTAATTTAAAAATAACATTCATAGAAACTCCTACAGGCTTAGAATGAAAATATAGTTATAAAAACAAGAGGAGACTGACAATAGTGCCATCTGTAAATCGTTCATGTATGACATAACCACAAAGGGCGACAGTTTCCACAATAACTGGGTGGAACAGCATATGTCGATGCTTCGGGATATCGGCCCAACCGCTAACCTGACATGCTGTTCTCTGCGGGACGGGGGCGTTGGCTGTCTCACTGCCGTGAACAGCACCTGTCAGGGTAATGAGAGGATAACGCTCACGCTGTCACTGATGACAGCTATTCTGCACGTCAGTACGACTAGTAAGAGAGTCAATGTGCCGGGACAGAGGAAGGCTGAGAAAAACCACGTCTGCTGCTAATCATCCATCTCCATCCCACAGGGCAGCGGGGTTTCAGCGAAGGGTGCAGTAAGGTCACCAGATTGAATGATGTTTGAGCTCAAAGACGTGATGTATTGAGAATTATGAAAGAGGTTGATTTCTACCACTGAAGTGTTGGACACCAAACCATAATTCAATCCTGTGGGACAGTTTTTTCAGCTCAAAATTGATCAGTTTTACAAGTTTCAGTGTCCGTGCAGCCAGGGCTGGAAGAAATAATTCCTGCAGGATGCAATGTTGGTGCATCTGAAAGAAGCCATTACAATTTTTATACACTGGCTTTTGTTGAGCATTCTGGCTGTGCACCACCTGTAAAACACCTTATGTAGCGGCTTGTGCTCTGCATTCTCGGGGGCAAAGGACGGTTCCCGAAGGTGAAGAAGAAATCAGCTGGTCACAGAGCCTTTTCTGATCGCACACCTTTCCCATTGGTCACACTGGGCTGAGACCAGTTGGAGACACAAAATTGCGAGAAAATAGGCGAGTCGGGACAAGGTCGCAAGTGGACTCACACCGAATTGGGAGTTGCAAAACATTTGCGAATGGGGCATTCGCATATTCGGGCCAAAATATGTATGTAGTATCTATTATGTATCTGCAGTTTGCATGTAGGAGCCAATATGTGAGAATATAATTTAATATAAATTTGATGCATACGTCATAATTTCATGTCGTAATGTTAAATAATACATAATCAGTGCTAAAAGTTATTAAATACCTTACAGCCAGATGTTTTTACAAATCTGCTCCAAAACGGAATAGGTTTTATTCCAGCCAAGGCCTAACCTTTTCAGTATGCTATTGAGTTTCTTGCCCAATCTCAATCCGAGACATTTAATAGCGCATCTGTTGATACTGAGTCACGAGTCAATACTTGTACTTTCCGAGACAATACATTTGCACGGGACACACTGCATGTGAATTGGAGTTAATCCAATGTATATGCTTGACAACTGAACAGCTGTGCAATACATTAAGAAAAAACTACCTGCAATCTAAGCTGCTTCTTCATGTTTTTATTTATTTTTACAAAATAAAGTTAAACAATATTATATGGTTCTTATCAATTCCATGTAGTGCAACATTGTAGTAGCATTCACTTCAAAGACAGGGAGATGTGATGATTATGGTATTTTACTTCGGACCACTAGGTGCCAGAAATGTTAAATATGTGGTAAGATGGAAGAGACACACTCGTGTCCAGTTAGTGGCGGTAATGTGCCAAAAGGCTGCCAACCGCCAAAAAGAAGCAAAAGCAGCAGAAGATGACGACTGCATAAACAAAACTCTACACGGAAACTACAAGGAGTGAAGCGGCATCCATCAAAAATAGACTCTGAGGATATCTGAAGTGAAGCAGAGCATAGATATGTTTCTGAAGCGCGTCTGAAATGCGCCGCCAACCCTGCTGGTGAACTAGCAAGCACTGAATAGAGGTAGCGGCCATCAGGTCAGTTGACATGTGACTTCTGAAACGGACCACAGACTGATCGGGCTGAGACTCGTGTTTAATAAAACCAATACTGATCAGATAAAATATGCATTGATTGGACCCGATACCGATCTTTGAGATCTCTGACATCCCTATGTTTCATGTCTAAATACATTCCGTAATACATATGTTAATTCCCCTCCTTTGCAAATATAGGTTATATGCATTTTGGTTCTGCCAAGACATGAGAATATATTTTTATGCAGTGCATAGTAAGGACCCACGCATTTTAGTTGTATGGATGACTTGAAACAGCCTCAACAGAACGTGGGTGAAATTGAAATGGTATAAAAAGACAAAAGGAGAGGCATCCTGGAAGAATCAGAGAATGACGGAGGAGGACAGAAAAGCAGTCGGACAAAGAAGAGATATGCACACGCTCCAAAATATTTCACATAGACTTTGACTTTTCAATTCCCCCCCACCTTACTGTGTGTCTGTCTGGAACCAGCTCCCTCAGGGGCACGGAGAGACAGACAGAGAGAGAAATCGAGGCTGAGAGAGAGAGAAGGTGAATCGGATAGGTTTTTGCATCGCGAGTCAGGAAGAACAAAGAGAGAACATTACCCCTCGGGCCTTGGAGAGCTATGGATGGCTGTCTTTTCACAAAATTAGACTCTCACGTGTGAGAGCACCTATTCCCTTCCACTGATATACTGGATAATTAGACAATTACATTAGCAGTGATGGAGCCCGAGATCCATGACCACTGTCACATGGACATTTTCTATAGTACCAACAGGAAGCCATTCAACCTAAACTAATAGTAACAAGCCGTTATACACCATAATATGTGCCTTGCATGAGGTGGAGCTGTCTAGATGACGCTATTACAGAAGGCTTGCTGTAATTCAAGGCCTTGGTTGGAGAACAATACAGCCAACAATTATACTACAACACGGCCAGTCACATCATTTTTGTCCTCATTGAATTTTTGACAACTTGTATCAGCTTGAAAGTTTATTAATTCATTAAATGACAGCTGCATCAGTAAAATCATTGACTTGCAAACACAATCCTTTTAGTTATATGACCCAAAGCCTCCATATGTAGCACAGAAGGACCTATCCCCCCCCCCATAGAGGTGCAATGGCCAACATAAGCTGTGCTTCTGCCAAATGGCAGATTTTCATGACAATGAAATCTGCTTTCTGTGTTTGCTATTTTTGTGCCAGAACACAGCACACAGGTGGGAGGAGAGAGAGACTAAATGTGGAATTTTCATTCAAATGAGCCAGATCAAAAGTGAGTTTTTAGCGATTTGGTGGTAATTGGACCTTAGATGCTGCATTTAAAACAGAGCAGCCAGAACCACAACTGTTTCTGGCAGTAGATTATTTAGCTGGCAAAGCGGCAAGTCTGTCAACAAATCACAAAATAAAAGACGGAAACACGGAGCGATGGCAGAATAACTCTGAAAATGCGAGCGATTTTAATTACACAACAAATAAGGTCATTAAATAGTCAGAAGAACTTCCCTGTAAAATTGAAAGAAGATAATGGACATACCTTAGAACAGTAGCGGCGTCCAAGATGTAAAAATATACATCAGCAACCGTTTAAAAATGTCTGCCATTGCAAAATAGAAATTTTTGCAACATACATGCACGTACATGTATGTGCATATGTGTCATCTGTAGATATCGAGATCAAAGGACAGGTAAGACGGCGCTGGAAACAGTACGTCCAAATTGTGTCCCTTCTGCACGCTCGCTTACTTCTAGCATGTACTACAGTAACAGCTGGACAGTATGTATGCACTTACCGACGTTAGTACATACTGACTATTCGGCTCCAGGGTAGGACTCCCCCCTGGACGGGAGACCAGTCCATCACAGGTTCCTTCCCCAGCCAAGGCTAGGTACCCATTTACCGGGAACCAAACCCAGGTGGTGCAGTGCAGGTACCTCCTCATGTACTACTGTATTGTATGAGGAAGAAAAAAAAAAAGTCTCCCAAAATTTGCAAAAGTAAGATTTACAGCCGTCCTCCTTTCATGTGCTCGGTTTTTGGCCCTTTTCTAAACTTTACATTATTTCTGCAGTTTGTTATGATATCAATCTAATGAATTTGGGTGTTAAGCCTCAAGGCTTTGTTTTAAGACATACAAGAAGTGTCTGATGAAATATGGCTGGTGGCTTTTGACAGATATTTGGAACTACGTTGAGGGAACGATTGCTCTGTTGCACTGCTCAGTTTATACTCAGGCTAAGGATGTTTATTTCCCCCAGACCTAGAGTTCAAACATCGTTTTCATTGTAAAACCCATAATTAATGTATCAAAGCCACAATAAAATCCAATGCGTCTTTTAATACATAAATGAAGTAAAAACATGAATTCGGCCCACATTAAGCACTTCATACTGCACCACTGTAGGATGTCTGTATGGAACCAGTCATCCCCTTACAGCCATTGGATTATGTAAGTCAATAACAAAATAAAAGCAAATATGTCATGCACCATGTTCTGTATTTAAACTTAATAGAGCGGGATAAGAGATAAGCCCAGTTGCTGGGCGTTACATAATTACTTGGACTTGCTATCTTGTAGAGTAGTGGGCTCATTAAAGAAGTCGACACACACAACAACAGCATTCCGAGTCTTTTCCAGACAGACATCAGCAGGGCTACAAAGAGGAAGAAGACACATTCCTGCCGTTTATCGAGTCATCTGATCTGACCAGTGAGTCATGTGTCGGAGCGGTTTTTCAGCCTCGGAAGCATGCTTTAAGCTAACCCAAGCCTAACGCGTGCCGCTGTGTTTTCGGCCTTAAAGAGTCGCTTCACATGGCTGTCTATCATTACGTGAACAGATCAGACGCTCTCTAAAACACACCAATGTTGCACTTCTTCATGACTGTTTGGACTGAAGCGGTTACTGAAAAATTATCGACATTTGGCACATTCGCAGCGCAAAGGTTTGCTTTTTTTTTCTCATTACTTCTCAGCTCATCAAAGCTGCAGGAGTACTGTTGTCGTGTTTCCAACCAACGCAGCTGTAATTTTTACGACCAGCGCCCGCCGTGTTTAAAAAGCCAATATATTTGCACGCACCTGTGCACCCATGGGCGTGCTGGTCTTAAAATGAGGCGTGGTCAGGCGCATTGCTATCGTGAGGGAGTAGAAAGTAAGTGTGCCGCAGACCACCAAAAAACCTGGTCCAAAATTGACCGCAGAGATTT
Source organism: Chatrabus melanurus (assembly GCA_900302635.1). NCBI lineage: Eukaryota > Metazoa > Chordata > Actinopteri > Batrachoidiformes > Batrachoididae > Chatrabus > Chatrabus melanurus. The sequence continues at coordinate 12,923 of OMMV01050995.1, read as the reverse complement.
TCTGCCATTTATACGGCACAATATTCAGATATGGAGTTTGCATGTTCTCCCCGTGTTTGCGTGGGTTCCCTCCGGGTGCTCCGGCGTCCTCCCACTTCCAAAGACATGCAGGTTCGGTGAACTGGTGACTCTAAATCGAGCGTAGGTGTGAGTGAGAGTGTGAATGCTTTTGTCTGTCTATATGTGGCCCTGCGATGCACTGGCAGCCTCTCCAGGGTGTACCCACCCTCTCGCCCAGTGACTGCAGGGATAGGTTCCAACACCCCAGTAAGCGGGTATAGAAAATGAATGAATGAATATTCAGATCCGCCTTACATTGGCTGGTTCACAACACGTGTACTTGTACACACAGGGATTAGCGCATCAAACTAAAACAAAAATTGAAAACGAAATGAAAGTAAAACTAGGAGGAGGAGGTGTTGCAGGAACAAGGCACACACCTGCGTCACCTCAGGGAGCTTTGGTGGCTGCTCCTGTATGTGATCCAGTCACACGCTTTCACCCTTTTGCGCACGGATCCGCATCCTTTCCATGACTATCCGATTGGTCTAAATGATGTTACGCCCATAAAACACCCATAATTAATGAACAGACTAAATGCAACTCGTTTTTTATCCTGCATCTGGCTTTGCACTCAGATTGCACAACATGTAAATAGCAAAGTGGAGTTGGGCACGCCACAAATGCACTTGCACTATATGCTTTAAATCGTCAAGATAGGGCCTTAAAACTAAAAAAAAAAGAAAAAAAGCCAGGGGATTCAACACTCATGCTCTTGCTGTGATGACAAAGTGCCAACCGCTGGACAACTGTCACTAAACAATACAGTAAGTGAACCAATAGTTTAAATTTTTTGAAAAGTTCATTTATTATTTAATTATCGACTAATTATTCTGCAGACTTCAATGATCCTTGTTATTTTATTTTAAAACCTAATTCTCTCTATTATGTAGCCGGCTGAGTAATAATAGCTATCCAGGAGAGGATAGTACAAAAAAAAAAAAAAAAAATCTGGTATTGTGTTCTGGAGCGAAGGTCAGCAGTTTAATTGGAAGTGCAAATTGTGTTCACATGCGGATTGGAGCCATGGGTAAAGTGAACATTCATTTAACAAGTGAAGGGACAGAAGGACCACTGAGAGAGAGAGAGAGCAGGGGCAGGTAATAGCGTTGAGTTCGTATGTATTTTTAGAGCCACATGTGTAGCCGAGCTACAACTCTCATCCCAGAAGTGCTGTTTTTTTTCTATTCCAAGCCGCTTTTCTACAAACCAGGAAGATCCTTTTGACTTCTACTGAATCAGCTGCTGCCAATTTTTTTTTTTTTTTTTTTTGGAAAAAGAGTAAATATTGACTTGATGATTGCAGCTCCCATCTGCTGTTGTGAGAATGAGCTGTTCCCTTTTTCTTTCTTTTTCTTTTTTAATGTTGCTCTTTATCTCCCTCTCTCTGCTGCTGGCTGACAGTCTGCTGAGAATACCCCTGTCATCATCACATTCACCCTCCAGCCACACTTACCCTTGTATTGAAGACTGACTCTCTGATCACTGATCTCTCTTTCTCTCTCTCTCTCTCTCTCCAACAGCCAACTGTGTGCTAACGTATTAATCTACAACATTTGGCTGAGTGCTGGTGCTGATTTCGAGTTTGACACTGGTTGTACCGGGGAGTTGAATGGTTTAACAGAGTCGGCAGTGAGCCTATAAGAGCTTATATGAATGTTGTATGGAAAAGCTAAGGTTATAGTGTATTTTAGCAAGCTTTCTACATAGGCTATCACCATGGATTACTTTTTATTTTAGGTACATTTATTCCTAAAAATACAACGTTCTCATGGGAACAAGAGAAATCAGAGAATGCAAGTACCACAATAGCTTGATTAGTATGACAACTAATAAAACGTATAATGTTAACAAATCTAGATTAAGTTCCAAGAAATGATGATCACATGGTTCCCACCTTTGACATATTTTCACTAAATTTTCGAGCGTGACAATTCTTGGGTACACTACAGAGTTGATTAAATTTTGAGGAAGATCCAATCAGAACAATTTAATCTAAAGATGTATTTTGTTTGAAACTGACACTTGATTTGCCTCGATCCAACTTTCAAACGGTTGACGCATCTGTATTTTCAATAAAGGCGACAGCCTAAAATATAGCTGAGAAACTATGAAAAATACTGTACGTGTGGTGACGAATGATTTACGTACGATGCTTTGGCTGCTGCCGCCGCCGACGTGACTTTGAGTCGAGGCAGCGTTGATGGATTGCTGCTATTACCAGTACAATCTGAGTATTTATCATTCATTTATGCATGCTCATTTTCTGAGTAAATGCAGTGAAGCAAGCGAATACTATTTGGGGATTGCAAATCTCAAGTATCAGGCAACAGACACCCTTCTTACTGCACATTACATCATAATGCACATTGCAATGCATCATTAATAAATAACATTATTATACAGAGCAGTCGGTCTCTCCGCTCTATTACGGTTTCCAGCTTCGTATGAAGAAGCAAACAGCTGCAGTCGACCTGTTTGCTATCTCCTCTGGCACGGGGAATCAATTGTTTTCAATGTCACTGACATGCTTATTATAATGCAGGTAATGTCTTTATAGGGCTATCCAATTATCCATGGTGTATTTAACTGTAATTGCTACTTTTAAGCTATGGCTGTTTTATGCTAACAACTAAGGGGATACTGTCTATTGGAAACATAATAATATGAGGAAAAGAGTGCGTGTGACCACCTGAAAACTCACCAGTTCAGCATCAAAAACCTTCAGCGGGAGAAACTCATGTCTTGGCCTGCAGAGACAAAAAAGGACATACAGAATGAAGGGAAGAATTTCATAAATCACAGGAGCCTGAATCTGGACTTATTTGGCTGAAGTCTAAACCGCGTTATAAAGCAGGAAGGGCAGGAGCTCAGATGGAAGCACACAGCGAGACAAGATGAGGAGAGACCACATCAAATTCCCCCCCCCCTGCCAAGAAATACGAAAGTAAATCACAATATCGACATCCAGCTTCACAAGAGCCTTGTCAGACTTAACAATGCAAGCAGACGGGCTGACGGCTGTGATCCAACATACTTCGGTACATACTACGACAATATGAGGTCTGTCAGATACTGTGCCAGACTGTTTGTTTGCCCGGCGTATCTGTCCATCTGGGTGTCTGCGTGCAATTCCACAGTCACAACTCTCTCTGAAACGTTTCCGTGCAGATGACTGAAAGCTTTATCGAGGCTACTGTGAGAGGGAACTGCGCTGAGATAAAAAAAAAAAAAACCTGATAGCCTCATCAAAACAAAGGGATGGAACTGGACACAGCAGGGCCAATAAAGACCAGACCTTTCTAATTAAAAAGAGAAGCAGCACAAGAATAAATAAAACAGGGAACAAGAGTGGCAGCCGACCAGTCCTGAAAACAGCCAGCAATTAAGATGTACAGTAACAGTATAACTGGCACGCCAAGCAGTGGATTTCAACTAAATCCCACCAGAATAAACCTCTAACCTTGAAGTAATTCAATAAGACGTCGGCAAGTGCAACACTGTGAGAACACAGGAAGCAACGAAAAGCAGCTTTTCTCACTTCACTGTCTGTGGCAGAGCCCTTACAACTCAACTCAGGACCACAAAATGTATCGCAAAGACGAACACTGAGCAACAATGTTGCTTCGACTCCTTCCAGACATTCACTTTGTGATGTCAGATCGTCAGAAAACACCATGAGTAATTTTTCCATAAAACTGGGCTGAGAAGGACCTCGTAAAATCCACAACAACAAGTCACTCAATTGATATTTGTAGATCCATAATCTCGCTTGGTTCAAAGAGAAATTTGACACCTGTGACCTACCGAATACAAAACGTTAAAGGTGATGTTGTACACCTTTTCAGGAAGCTAATGTTGATTGTCAGGGGTCTTAAAGTTTGTTTGACAAAAAAATGCCACAGAGGCGATCTGGAAAAAAAAAAATCAAGTCTGCGAGAACGGACCCGTTTCTGTGCATGTTGCTTTAAACAGAAAGGAGCCGCTCCTCCCCACAAGGGTGTGTCTCTCTCTCTCTCCCATAGATTGAGTGGATGTGTCTCACACACACACACAGAGCACAGACTGGCTCCGTGGCTCTGTCGCACAGCGCATGTAGGATTTACATTTTTAAACCTGAAGTCCATTTCATGCCGACACCGTTTGCTCCGTTTCAATTGGCCCCATGGTTCAATTCCTCAGATAGTTTGGTTCGTTTGTGGAGGTGCAAACACGCATTGGAATTCTGCTGCAGACCATGGTCCATTTAAAAAGGTGGGATTTGGTACCTTTTTACATAGATCACGGCATGGTTTTACGCTGAGAATGCAAACTGAACCAACGGACCGACTATCCGCACCAAATTGAGTGCGACACCAGAATGCTCTGGTTCCTCAGCAGCAAGCAAGCTGGCACATATTGAGAATGATTGTTGCAGGTACCTTGCTCAACAAGGAGGGCAGTGTTATACTGCTGTGGTTACTGCAGCCACCCTTTCCTTTTAGAGCGGGACAACAAGCACTTTCCTCCAGCAGGGCTCGACATTAACGGTTGTTCGCTTGTCCGACGCAGCTAGAAACTCTCTGGGGGGGCAAGTTGACGCTTTGTATCAGTTGTCTGTCCGGAAAAGCACTGAATTGTACTTACAGCGGTTCGATATTATGATTAAATCTTGGGACGTCTCGACCCGATTGATCGGTGTCGGATAAATTAAAGTGCATGTTTCCTGGGGTCAAAGTGCTCTCCAAGTATAAAAGAGGTGCTCCTATAATACGGAATAGGTCCAAATGCATGGGCTTTTGGGATGCTTATGTCCCAACAGGATACATGGAAAAAAAATTTTGGGACACACACTGAAAGGGTTAAGAAGAAGTCTATTTTATTCACGCAGATCATCAACAACGCGCGTCGGTCTGTTTCATAGCGCGGCGCCGATGCAATGATAACAGCCAGTGTACCTGTGGTGTAAACGTTTTATAAATATATTTAATGCTTTTTTTGGGTTCAAATACGCACCAAGTCTGTTTCTGACGGATGGCGCATGTGATAGAACTTTCTTACCGGTCATCACGTAGCTCTTTCCACATAAATAAATGACTTTTTCCTTCTCGTCATGTTTGTGTTCCTCCTGCTCACACAGACTGTACAGGTGTGTAGCCAGAGGGGCGAGGGGTCGGAACGGCCCCCAATCCCTTAGAGTAAAGGTCTACTTTTGAAGACACTTTTTGCACATAATAATAATAATAATGCTGATTATAATGAATACAATTTTAACAACTAAAACATTGTTTAACCAATATTACTCTGTGTCCTTGTTTTACTCCTACAATTCTGTACCAAGTGGAATTGAGGAGACATATTGAAAAATGTACTTAATTTAAAAATAAATAAATACACACACTCCTATATGGCGGGTTGCATGACCGAAAGCAGGGCGAAAAGCAGGGCAACTACATCCTGAGTGGCCCAAAATGCTTAATGTCAAGGCCTGTCCAGTTTGTTGGGATGATACATGTCCACCAAATAGACGTAAAGATTGCTCGCAACCCCAGGATAACAGCATCTCCACCTACCTGAAGAAGTTCAGCCCCGATACCGCACATAACCCTGCAGCTTTACTCGCCCTCAGCCGTTTCACCACCTTTGCAATCTCACTATGATTCTGTGGTTCACAGCTGACTGGAGGATCAGCCACCAGACGCGTGGTACCAGAGTAGTCCGACATCCTGGCATTAAGAATCAGCCGTACACAACTGCTCAAAGTAGCCAAACCAACGGACCGGTACAGAAGAGTCATGTGTCGAGACCATGATGTCACTGGTATGAGTGTGGTGGTGCGAGACAACACTTTGGAGGAACATAGTGTTTGAATTCCTCCGTAAAGTGGCCGAGGGTCACTAGACCACAGACGGCGCATCACCTACTGACATATTCCTCAAACAAATGCCTCCTTGCCGTTACGGCCCGCTTTCTCAGCTCCCTATACAGCCCAGAAATGCCACCAAGCTGTGCACAACTCTTCTCAATGATAGCCAGAGTGCCCTCTGAGATGAAACACCTCCTGCTGACTTTGGCAACTCCGATGCAATCCCTGGCAGCTTTCAGCGTCTTGTCACGGAAGAACTCCTACTTTCCATTCGGGTCATTTGTTGTGTCCGTGTTTGCAAGTGTTCCAGCCAGACTGCATTCAAACTCCTGCAAAAGAAGCTGATCTTGAAGTCTAGCCAGAACACCAGGGTGTGTCAGTGCCCTCAAATTTACTTACAGCAGGAGAGTGTCTACATTCATGTTTAACCTAAAAGCCCAACCTGTAAAAGGTAGAATATAAACTGATTTAATGTGACTTATTCAATGCATTTCCCATAAAGGGATGTCTGCTTAAAAAATAAATGCAGTTCAATCAAAGAGGAACTCCTGCAGTATTATAGCCTGCATGCCTCACAGGGATTTAGTAACATTTCACCGTCTAATCCAAAGGTCTCTAAACATTTAGTACGATTAAATAAATGGGACGCCCTCCCCAATTTTGACTGACATGTTTGCATGACAATCAGCTCTTCGTGACTGTTGCTGTTCTGTCAAAATAAATGTAGCTCATCTGAATCTTAGTGGCGCTGCAGCAGCACAGTGGTTTGCATATGAATAAAATCGACAGTATCAAACTTTTGTTGCCCGACCCGACCCCGAACACTCTCACCCTACTGCCCCCACGCCACCCCTTTTACTGCTGCCATGGATTGAGCCATCCAACCTTAAGATTAATGAACAGCAAGGCCAGACTGGTGTGTGTGTGTGTGCGCTACGAGTATGTACTCGGCCTGAGCTTTTTCTCCATTTTCCTCCCTCTTGCTGCCCCCTGTGACTTATTGTTAGCGTCTCAACGAACACAGAGATGTCGCAAAAGAACACTGCAATGCACCTGCAATCAATCTCAAGTTCTACCACTAAATTAAATGGCACGCTCGCCCACTGCACTTGCACTGACTGGAAGCGCATGTTTTCCATTTCAAACGGTGATAAAACGCCTTGCACCCCAGCATCACGGGACACCTCGTCATTTTGTGCATAAACATCTGTTATGCTAACACTAATCTGTGCAGCACCTTCACAAACAAATACTGTTCTAACACTGATCCGGTCTGTTTTCAAGTAACTCCTGCACACTCTCAGGTGGTACCTTTGATTGCTTTTGTGTGAGGGAGGGCAATATTTGCCTATGTAATCAACAGCAAAAGCAGAATTTGTATTTCTATATCATGGTTTAAGCTCTTCTGCGGGTGGCAGAGGACACACACACTCCTCAGAACCTGACACGCAAACTTGTAAAAATGATATTTTGCGGACGCGCAACGTGCTGCATTTCAAGCAAATCCAATGAGGGCTCATTTGCAAACAGGTTTGATTTTGATCAATAATGTATAAGGCAATAGTTAAACAGAACAACTCTGTAAACACGCGGTTCTGGTGGTGAAACAAGTCTGTTAAAGCACCACCCACTCCATTCCATTAATTAATTAATTTTGTTGCCCGCCAAGCCAAATGCTGCCCTGCACACAAAAAAAAGTACATTATGGGCTATTTACACTGCAAATAAGCCAGCGGAGTAGCGAACAGGTTATGCTTGAACAAATAACATTCTATACCCTGTGGGTGTGGGTGTGGGTGTGGGTGTGATGAGACAGGTTTGGGAACGGACGACACGATACCAAGGTAAACCTCGCCGTCATTTGGATGTGCATCATATTAAGTGTCCTGAAAGGACGGGAAGCCACAGAGAATAGCTGTTTCGACATTCGATTCGCCCCTTCTTCTGTAAGGACGCGCTGCTTGTGTTCTTTGCATTTAAGATAAACCGGCTTTCTATCACTTTAAATTACAATCAGCGACGAAACGTTTTAAACTGCTAACTGCTTAACCAGCGATATTTCGTTTGTTCTCAGAGAGGAGCAAATAAACCACGAAAGAAATGAGAAAATATTCACACTTGAGAAAATGAAATCAGGGAATTTGGATGTTTTTAAATGACTCAAAATGATTAATCGATTATCAAAATAGTCGGCGATTAATTCAACAATCGATCACTGCAGCTCTACCATAGTTTCTAAGAACACACTGACTATTTTTACGGCACTGGAAAGCAATCTTTATGGGCTTTCTTGACATGAATTCTGGCATCGTAAGTCGAGAACTTTAAATAAAATTTATAACTTCAACATTTTCATAAATTACAGTTTCTAAAAAAATAGCCAGTATGTTGCACGTTTGTTTAATTCGGCATGTTTCTTCATACCGAGCGAGTTTTGGCATTAAATTGGGAGAAAAATCAAAACTTTTTCCAAAGCTCTGATCCACCATCTGACCAGTTTGAAGAAAATCAGATGTAAAAGTTTATTTTAGTGATTGTCAGTGAGTAAAATACATGCCCATTTAAATTTAAATTCGGGATCTTTTGTAAAATCTCCTGTTTCATTCAGTCCAACGTGAATATCCCATGACACTGCTTAGGTTTTTACTTTGTGGATTTCACAGCGGCGTTCTGCCTATTTCGTGATGGAAGCGCCGTCGGCAGATCTGTGCTTTTCTTGCCGTCTCCCCGAGGCTCAACAGCGGCAACAATGACTCTGTTTCTGCGCAGATGAGTTCAGAGTTGCTGATGTTTATTTTCGGGGGGGGTTTTTCGCCATTTTGAAAAGTGTTCACGAAATGCTAAAGTCGGAAATTCTCTTAAATATTGCGGTATATGTTTTATGCAATTGAGTTTTAAATTCCAGAATCGACATAACTGAAATTCACCTGCTTCATTTTAGGCTTTTACGTGGAAAGACGTTGCTGTCGTGCGGAGTCGTACTGTGGTAATAACACCAACATTGAGTGCCCACCCCGGAGCTAAATATTGAAGCATCAGCAGGCTAACTGACCCTGGACGGGACACTTAAAATGCATCACAAAGTCAATTTCTCATTTTGTCTGCCAAGACATTCGTGCATAATGCATGGTGGAAAATAGGCTCACATCTAAGCTGGTTTCAGGGTCATTTTGGTCTATTATTTTATTTATTATTTTCTTATGGCACCAACTGATGAGCACAAATGGCTTAATGCAACATTTTATTGTAATATAAATTGGACGTATTTTTCATTAATTCTATTTTATGTTATTTACTACTTTCAGGTGCAGTCAAGTCCGGGGTTTTGATAAGACAGCACTGCAGCACTTTATTTCAAAACAGATTTTATTGATTGTCTAAATATGAAATAATACTCAGAAAAATCTAATGGGCATTGCTTTTGTAAACTGACCACAATTGTTCGAAGGGCGCTGTGTGCTTCTGGTTTTGAGCAAGGGTCTAAACCCAACGTCTCAGCTGCCTAGCAACCTTGCAATTTATTTCTCTTAAATGGTTTACGGTTATGGTTGGTTTCGGGTTCAGGGTTAGAGTTAAATTTTTCTGAAATGCATAAAATTTTGGAAATTTGAACAACACCTCCCTGCCTCCCATACATGTTTTTAAAAGTTTGCTAAATACTGTCCTAACAGAGCAGCGTCACTGCCTGAAATAGTGTGTTTTTATATTGCTGGCCTTCATTTACTTTTAACCATTGCTCATCTTAATTACTGCTGTTTTTATGGCCCCGAGTCTGTTTTGTTTTTTATTGTTTTGTTTGTGTCTATGTTTAATGTCCTCCTTTTTGCACGTAAAGTTTTTTTTTTTTTTTGCTACCATCTTAACCAGGACTCCCTGGAAGAAGAGACATTGTGTCTCAATGGGACCTTCCTGGTAAAATAAAGGATTAATTAAAATATAAAAAAATAATAATAATTAAAAAAAATTAATTAAAACATCTGGACCAAAGCTTTGCACACGTCTGGATGTCTTGCACAGTAGCAGAATTCTGATATGGTCCAGGTCCAATTCTGGAATATGCATCGGTGCATGCGCGCAAACTCGTTGGAAGTCTTCCGATTTGCGTTTCGCTCCACGTGGATTCACGTTTTCAGTGCTACCATCTTCAGCTCTTTCAGGAATAAGGGCGCTCTGCAAACTGCAACTGTAATTAAATTTTCTTCAGTGCATTTTTGCTCAAATTCTCAAGGAAAGAACACAAATAAGTCAGAGTAAAGAGCACAGAGCCAAAATGGAATCCTTCCAAAGATTCTGCATGCATGCACTGTTGTGTAGCGATACGTTGCGTGATACATAAAACACATACATAGATTTATCCTGGCGAAGGTCCTACTGGTCCCGTATATCCAGATCTGCAGTATTATCGTTATGGTTGGTTTTGACAATCACACTTATACTTAAGGTCCAGATCTGTCCAGTGGTGATCAAGTTTGCGCTCGAATAGCCTGCCAGGGAGGGCAGGCTATTCCATACGTTTATGATACGTTGAGAGGAACTGTTCATCTTGATGGTGGCCCTGCATCTAGGTTTGCTGAGTTTCATACCGTTTCCCCTCGTTCCGCTTGAGACATGCAATTTTAGATTTGGCCTCGCTTCTTCGTGATATATTCCGTGGAGCATCTTGTAAGTCTCAATCACATCCGTCTTATGGATACTGACAAAACACTTGAATTGACTAATATACAAATAATGAATGTTTGTGAGTGCAATGGAAAGAATATTTTCATCGAATGAAAATATTCTTTCCATTGCACGAATTAAAACATTCATCATGTGTCTTATATGACACCTAAATCGATCCGCGTCATTTGATAGTTTACTTAAAATTAGACGCGTTTCTTAGAACAGGAAGCCGCAGGCAGCGGGACACAGACGGCGCTCTATCCGCGCAGCGGTTCACTCTACCCCGCAAGGCAACCCGTGTAATCGCCGCTGAGGTCCGCAGCGAACAATCGCGGGAGGAACGTGTCCAATTCGTCATCTGACGGCGTGTCTACGAAACCGCTAAAGATGTCCCCCGCGAACGCCGCGCGAATGTCACGTGACGTGCAATCCACCAATCAAATGGCAAGGATTTATTTAGGTGTCATATAATTAGTTCTTTCGGCTTCGCCCCTTTTGGCACACGTTTCGGCGCCCTTCCTCGCACACCTCCACATTACATGGAGAATGGGCACGGGCGGTCTTGACCCGGGGGTCCTTCTGCTTTGGACGCAAGCGCACTATAACACCGAATAGCAAACAAAGACTGCAACTGTAGATTCACAATCTCAATCAAATCAGCACCCAAGTATGGTGATAACATCACATGGGGAGATAAGTGTATCTCAAATCGGTATCGGCCTTAGAAAAAACCCATATCGGTGGAATCTCTGGACACCTTGCTGTCTGCGGCTGCAGATTCGAGCAGGAGTCTCTACAAGTTCATTTACCGTGTTCGTAAAAGTCGCTGGCAGCTCAGAATGCACACGTTACATCTGAGAAAGAGAGGAAAAACCGGTGTGCCTGAATGGAAAAGATGACTTTTGCAGCCGCGGTGCGATGCGCTCTGTCATCCGGCTTTGCTGTCTCTCTGTCCCGCTACAGCTAGCTCAGGCTAGCCCCCCCCTTCAAAAAAAAATATAATAATAATAATAATAATAAAACCTCTGCAATTTCGCCTCCCCTCCTCAAATCAACTTTGAAGCTGCTTTCCGCTCTGTGCTGCGCGGCGCTTTTACCTGCAACGGGAGCTCTTTAATAAAAAAACAAAACAGAAACGGCAACGAAACCCAAGGTTGATTTAAGCGCTCGTGGCTAAACTAGCTAGCAAACAGTCTCCAGCTGCGCGCGCGAGGTGATGTCCGAGTGATGCGCCGCGGCTCTGGAAGCGAAAAACCCCCGACGGAGGAGTGGAACCCGAAAGCGTCGTTCTGACACGTTTCTTACGTGATAGGAGGCGCAGTTTAATCCTCGCAGAGAGTCCCGTGTCTCCCCTCCGTGTGTCTGCGGTGTGTCTCCGCGCCCCGTCCCGCTGCTCTTGTACCGCTCGCCCTCCGGTGGAGAGAGAATCTCTCTGATGCGCTTTGATCGGGAACCCCTCTCTCTCTCTCTCTTTCCCTCTCTCTCTCTCTCCTCCGTGCACCAAACGAGTGAATGAGTGAGGCTCGGGTTGACAGTGTGAGTCATCCAGCACACAAGAGCAACATCCAGCTCCTCCCTGTTTTTTTTTTTTCTTCCCCCGAACAGCTGACTGCTGGAACCGCCATGCGCTGGTGAAGAAAACAAACATACCCGCCCACCACAACCACCCGGTTACAGGGGCGGATCTACAGGGGGGGCATCACGGATTACAGTGGTCCCCTTCTCTCATGGCCCCCCTCCCCAACGGCCACCTCTCCAACACGGCCAGCGGCCACCAAAATTCAAGCAAAATCGTAATATTTTCCCCCTCTCAAAAGGCTACTTGTTGGGGCCCCGACAAACATCAATGACACATCAATATGTATGGAAACGTCCGCTGTCGCATCATTAAAATTAGAGCCCGACCGATATGGATTTTTTTGGCGGCCCGATACAATACCAATATTAGGGCGTATTGCTGCCACACTAAAATTTTTTTTTAAAAAAGGCTCACTATCACGTAATTACGTGAAACGTTTATTGTTATAACAATATCTTTTTCACGTTTTTACAAGATATTTTTCACGTTATAACATGAAATTACCACGTTATTTCAAGATATGATATTTTCACGTTTTTTACAAGATATTTTTCACGTTATTACATGAAATTATCACGTTATTTCAAGATATGATATTTTCACGTTTTTTACAAGATATTTTTCACGTTATAACATGAAATTATCACGTTATTTCAAGATATGATATTTTCACGTTTTTACAAGATATTTTTCACGTTATAACATGAAATTATCACGTTATTTCAAGATATGATATTTTCACGTTTTTACAAGATATTTTTCACGTTATAACATGAA
>OMMV01050930.1:0-11797 GCA_900302635.1 Chatrabus melanurus | reverse complement strand
TAAATTACGTCAGATTAATGAAAATGAACAGGTCACTTAAATCCATTGTCTTTGTTTTATTATTTGTGATTACTTCTTAAAAATAATCATAAATATATTTGTATTATTTCAAATTTCATTACAAAATTGAAAATCAAAGGTGTTTTTATTTATTTATTTTTAATGTCCTCTCATGGCCCAGCTGCAGCGCCGTCACAGACCACCACAGGGCCGCGGCCCACACTTTTGGGATCACTGCCCAATTATATGATTACAAAAAATCTAAAACGAAAGCAAAAAAACTCAGTAAGATGCAGTATATCCACTAAACTGCTCAGCCGTGATCCGTGACAACAAAGCCAGTGGATCGCCTCTGCTGCTTGCTGTGAAAAGATGCGTCTTTGGGGTGGATTTTAAAAGGGGGACGATGCGCGTCAATGTGATCAAGATTGATGATGAGGTTGCATTGGTGTCAATGAGTAAGTGAATCCCACACCGGCACAAGGCCTGCTGGGAAAAACAGGCGGGGGGGGGGGGCTGACTGGGGAAGAAACACATGAGAACTGTCCCTGGTGCTGAAATTTAAAACAGCTGCTTCCGAAACAGCTTCAATACAAGTGAATGCATTTTATTTTCCCCAAAACAATGTGATGTTTAATAAGTAACCCACATATAAAACCAGCTGCATGACCGGTCTTAGTGTAAGAGGTCAGTAAGTGGCCTGTTTTCAAACACGGACAAACCAAAGTGATGCATTTATAACTAAGCGTTTTTGTAAAATCCACAGCAGGGGGAGCAGAACATAGAGGATGCTGCTGCTGCTCAGCTTTTCATACAGATCACATCAAAAGTCACTTATGTGGCTTTCTGAGGACAAACCCAGAGGAAGGAGATGCTATGCCATGTAATTCTCTCTTAGCTGAAGTCCAAAAGATTCTCCCTATATGGACAATTGTATTGGACTGTCACGCTAATTGCAGACTAATCATCTCCTCTCTCTGTCTCACAGAAATGAATGTGATCGTCCAGATCAACAGCAGCTGGATATCACGTTGTGCCTTTCATGCATCTTCCTCCCTCATTCCTCATTCCTTGGAATGATTTCGTCACATTATTCATCTTTCGAAGCTGTCAGACTTCGTGGCTAACCATCTGTCAGTTATCTTCACATGACAGATGCACCATGAGGTGGATCCTTGCACTGTATGGAGCAGACAGCTGATCCAAAGCACCCAGCTGTTGAGGTGATATCCAGTTCCACGAGATGCTGTTTGCAAGTGGTGGTATGAAAACACAGCTTCACACTCAGGGAATCCAAATAAACATCATCAGCTGTCACCGCACTTTAAGCGAACATGCGGTTTGCCAAATTTTCACAAAAAGCAGTTTTTAATGCTATTTCACATGTTGTTTATTTTCGCCCTTGCAGATAGAAATGGTTGCTGTTGGACATGAAAAAGATTATGCAACAGGTCTAACACTTGCAGAAGCCTTCCTGTGAGAGACATCGTTGGACTATACTGTATTTTAGCTGATGCAAACAGGAGAATGATGTCACAAATCAGTAAATAAGGGTCGTTTTCCCGGGCACTGCAGAGACCAGGCGGGTGTGGTGACTGCATTAGCAGACGCGCAATCCCCGGCGCAAACACGACGTGGTCACCCAGCCTCTCCCCCGCCCCCAACGCCTCTGTGGCCACACTGGCGTGCGATCCAAGTTCAAATTGGGGATCTGCTGTGACGAAAATTGAGAAAATTGCAGAACTCGCCTTTCTGGCAGTGTCAAGGTGCCCGTTGACGGTGCGCCTCCCCAAAAAATAGTAATACTAATACATGCACAATGACAAGCTGACATCTGCTCTCCGTCTGACAACAGCTTAGTATTCTCCACAGGTACCTCACTCTCTCCCTCAGAGCAACAGCCGATTTTTTTTCTTTTTTTATCCCTCTCTGCACACCACTCTTTCTCGTCCCTATGCGGCTTTTTTTTTTTTGGAGCCAGCTCACACGAACAACATCGGAACTGAACAGCGGCTTCATAAAATATGCAGGTAAAAAGCACAAACATCTCAGCACAACACTTTTCATGCTCCGCTGAGAACTGACCTCCCAGTCTAACGAATCCCACTCTTCGGTAAACATCCGGAGGATTTCTTTTCATCCCAAAGAAAAAAAAAAGCGGACCAGGCGCAGCAGCGGCTCTATGGAGCGACTGGGCGATGCGATGCCATTTGCGCTTTTTTCGGGTGCTGTTATCCTCATGAAATGAATTCGAACAGGAGAGCGTCGTCGGCAGAAAGCATCAAGTTGAGATGAAAAAAGACGAACGACGCTACGTTTTACAGTCCAACATTTTGCCTCGGCCACCAATTAGTGCGCCACTTGCGCTCGCAGGCGGATAGCTCCTGACAAGGCGCTCCTTCTCCTGATCATCGTTTGTGTTTCAGCTGCTGTGCTGCTTTTTTTTTTAGGAAGGAAGGGGAAAAAAAGGTGGCAGACTATACAACACACGCAACTTCTCATTCCCAGAATATTTAGCGCAGCGCATATCCTCCAAAGCCAATCAATCCCCGTAGCGCATTAAATCCCGTCCCTCTGCAGAAGAGCAATAATAAAGGAAGATTTTAAAGGTCCCTGCAAGAAGTGCTTCATAAAACACGTGACTCCGCTTATTCCTTGATGGAAAAAAAGATGCATTTAATCCATAACAGGGTCCTATAAGCAGTGGGGGACACCTTATGGATGTGCTAAAACGAATTATACCGCTACTCACCATTAGCACAGCAAAGTTATTGTGATGGGTGCAATGAATTGTGGTCGTGTTGCCCCGGGAGCCTGTTATGTGGCAGCCCTCTGCCCTCCAGCCACCGTGTCCATCCAGCAGGTCAAAATCCCAGTAGGCTGCAGTGGGGTCTATACCCAGCGCGAAGTGCCTGAGAGCAACGGTAACGGGGCGCACGGCGCTCCTGCAGCCATCTGCAAGAAAAGCAACACGTTCATTTTAACAAAAAAAATAAAACAAGTGCAAAGTCTGTAAGTGCGCATTTACGCACAAACTCCTGCATACGCAGGTCTGTGCGCGCAGACGCTGCAGAGAAAACTTAATTTAAAGAAACAAACGCAGGATTGGTGACGTGAAATAGGCACATGGTGATTTCGTGAAATAAAAATCAAATGAGAAGGGTTTATTTTTTTATTTTTTTAATTAAATAACGGGAAATGCTTGTGTGGCAACATGTTGCGCATTCCAAACTCTGTGTGGGAGCACATTGACATCACAGGCATGATGGTGAAAAAAAATGGATTTCCTCTTACCTAATTTGGTGAAAGCAACTGGTGTCGAAACGCTCCTGCGTTTACCATCGTCTGCCAGATTTGACGAATTGCCCGTGCACGGAAAGAGTTTCCCATTGCGAAACACGATAAACTGCAGCTTGCAAGTTGAGTTATCAACAGATTGCAGCGCAGAGGAGGCAATAGGCGGACCAGCCAGCGGGAAATGGATCGAGGCGACTGCCACCGAGTTCTGCGGATGGAATAAAAATAAATAAATAAATCAAATAAAAATTAAATAATGCCTCCGAGATGCACAGTGGGGGGAAACTCCCACAGACAAACAGTGAATCTGCTTTCCTCTCAACGGGCGGAGGCGACCATAGACCACAAGTGACCAAGGGAATGAGAATCACGTTGGAAGCGCTCTAGTGCGCCGGTTTGGTCAGGCTCCCTGCCGCAGAGGTAGAAATGGTTCTTACCATTTCAGCTTGAGGGCACATCAACACTGCAGCTTGATTTAAAGAGACAACCGGTCTGACTTTATCTTCTTTTCAGTGACTATAAACACCGGAGCACCCTAGAAATAAAGCATCCCTGCCTGGCAGGATTTGGAGCAAAGGTTTCTGTGGACATAGGATGTCAGCTGGGTATGTCATAGGCACTCGCCATGTTTGAACTTAAATAAATCCAAAATGACTATATTTATATTTCACAAGACTGAAAGAAAAACTGCAAGTAGTTCCCTGCCTCCTGTGTAAAAAAATAAATAAATAAATATATATATATATGTGTGTATATATATATATATATGTTCAACAACAAAGATGTACAGTTTCCACATTCTGGCTGAAGTTTTTACTTTGCCTTTTAGCCAAGCACTAACCTCCGGTGCTGAAAAATGAAGCCAACACAGAAGTGCCAAAACTTGCAATTCCTTGAATGGCCACTTGAGGCTGACTACGAAAACGAGCCACTCCCCATTGACGTCCATGTTAAAATGTTTCAACTTTACAGCAGAAATGAACATGTAAAGTCAAGTCTGGGAGCATGCGCTGATGCTGCGCTTTGGCGTATCCACAACGCAACGGAACCGCCCCGGGTCCCGAATGGCAACCACCCAGGCAGACAACCAGTCCATCCTTACATCTTTAAAATAACCATCTATCTGCTGCAGCCAGGTAAAGCGTGGCCGTCCCCTGAGCCTTCTCCAGCCAGGCCAGGTCAGGATCAGTACTGATCCTGCTACTGGTAACATTGTAACCCAGTACAACCTGCCGCATGGACGGGTGGACGGCGTCTAAACCGGCTCCCCCACTAGCGTTTATGCTTTTATGTTTTTGCTTTTTTATGTTTTATGCTTTTATGTGTTTTTAATGCTTTTTTTTTTTAAATTGTTGCCATGTGGCACTGTATTTTGTGTGCCCTGGGCATGGTTTCTGCATCCAGAACTGTAGGTGGTCCTCCAGCATGCAGATGATCCTTTTATGGGAGTTGGCGGCGGGATTAGCACTTCAGCCTCCATAAAAACATCGCGCAAACTCAAAATTGAAAAGGAAAGATTCTTGTTTCCGCTCTCCGTGGGAGTAACTCTACAGCTGCCTTCCATTGGAAGGAAGCGCACACTATGAAGGGGATAAGGGAAAGCCGTTTGGAGCCTCATCTCCCGACAAGACGAAACCAGCGGCTGGAGAATGGCGGCTGGTGCAGTGCTGAGGGGTCGCCCACTGCACGGCGGCGCCCGGGTCCTAACCTGAGGCGGCTCATGCGGGTGGGCTCCTGGAACATGCTTTCACTCAGTAAGGATGACCACCTTCCGCTGCTGTCGAGGGAGCTCAGAAAACTCCACATTGCAGTGGCTGCACTGTCTGAAGTGTGAAGACCTGGAAGTGGCCAGATCTCTGTGGGTGTATACACACATTTACAGCCTGGTACAAAAACAGTTTTGGTCTCCATAGCTTGTTTCCCCATTCATGACAATGTCCCGGGTGTGATTTTTTTTTTTGTAAAATCCATTAGTTTAAGTTATTTTAAGCCATAAGGTTTTGAATAATTAGGGGTGTGGTCACTTTGAATGACAGCTAGTGTGCCAGGTCCATCCGCTAGCAGAGGTCGCCAGCAGATGCCACGAGCTGCTGTGGACACAGCTGTGTTTATCCTTCCTATTTTATTGCAAATATCTGAGATAAATCTGATACAAATATCTGAGATTAAAATGTATTTTAAATATTATTTCTGTTACACAAATTGGTCACCAGGAGGGTGGGACAAGAGAAAAATGGTATTTTAAAGGGTGCTTGACAGCTGTTTGGTATTGTGAATAATACCACTTTTTCCCCCACAACTATCTGCATTTTGTCTGAGGACAAAATATGAACGCTTTGTTATTTTGGACATAGATTATTTGAAATTTCAGAGGTGGGGCAGAAAATGTCCTCAATTCTGGAATGTCCCCCATATTATCTCAGATATTTGTAATAAAATGGTCAGAAAGGTACACACGATCTAGTCTACAGCAACTAGCCGCCAGTGCTGGCTGCCTCTGCTAGCCGGAGACCTGCCGACACACACTAGCTGTCACTCAAAGCGACCACGCCCCTAACTGATGAGGTTGTAACCTTGTTTCTTTCTGCTGTAACGTTTGACATTTTAACATGGGCATCTGTGGGGACTGGCTCGCTGTTGGAGCCAGCCTCAAGAGGCCATTCAAGGAACTGCAAGATTTAGCACTTTCCACATTGGCTTCATTTTTGAGCACTCGAGGTTGCCGCTTGCTTGTAACCTTCTTACTGTGTAAGTTACCTACCTTTAAAGAATGGATGAAGATGATATTTGTGAAGTGTTACAGCAGGACAAATGGGGAAACAAACAATGTACGTGCTAGCGTGCATACATATAAAATTCAAAAACAGTTCATTCAGTTCATTCCTAGTTCATTCATTTTTTTTCATTAGGTTTCAACACCAATTCAACTGAAACATTTTGAAGCATTTATTTTGAATCAGTTGATGATGTATCGTAGCCTCATTTTGCACAGCTCCCAATGTCATAAGTATTTCAATGTCTTCTTTCTTTATACTACTAAAGGAACCACGTTTCTCTCTGCCGCGATACGTTTCGCCACGTGAATACCTACGGTTCTATAATTGCACAGACCGATAGCTGACATACATGTGATGTGTCAGAGGACATTTTTAGCCGTGATTAACAACCCACAAATTACTTAATTACACATTTATTTTTTTCCATGCAAATACATGCATAAAAACCCGCAGTAGTATTGCTGACGCTGAATGTACTGTAGCCTACCAGTAGTGTGTTGTGCAATCACATGAATAAAACAGTTACTGTCTCCCATTTTCTAATGAGTATTTTGTTGGCATCACTTCACACACCAACACCATACTTCAGAACACTTTTATCTATTTTAAGAGCAACCCATGTTCAGTAGACATGTCTCATCTCGAAACAATCAGACTAAAATAATACAAAGTTCAGTACCCCCGAGAAAAATCCTTATACTACCTCCCATGCATTCGTATGGGCTTGTGGTCTAGTTTGATATAGATTTCGAAACAGTGTTCAAAACAAGTTTCGAAATGTTCAGGTGCAGTATTTAGACTTAGCCATCACTAATTTGTTCAATCAGTTGTTTAATTTGGGGTTTTACTTTCCTCTTCTGTTGTGTATTTCAGCTTGAATGTACCCACATATTCGACACCATGTTTCTCATGGGTCTCACGGCTGCCAGCTTGTTAGCTGGATGCTGAGGAGCGAGGAGCACATGATTTGTCCAGTGTTCAGGGGGCACAAAACTACTGGTGAGTTTCAATCACAGCTGTTTGTCAAGTATTTTCTATTGGCTTTTCCCTTTTTGCCCGGGGTCGCCACAGTGGTTCCAATATCATGCTCAATATGGGATCTGCAAGTTGACTTGGCAGAGGTTTAATGCTCGATGTCCTTCCTGAAGCAACTCCAGATGTACATGGAGAAAGGGACCACGGGTTGGCATGTTTGTAATTTTCAATCATTTATTCAACATCCACTAATCATCTATAACTTGTTAACTGATGGTAAGTGAAGGCAGCCGTCTCCACTAACCATCCAGCAGGTTGATAAACACACCTATAGGACATAGGCCAAACAAAGTTGCTCTTTCATTTGTTCTAGTCCATCAAAGTTCACCACATGAAATAGGGTTTGTCCTCATATGTTCTTTTAATGAGTTACAAGATGATAGCATCTATTATTTTTGAGTTATTGGCTGGGATGGACTAACCCACTCACTCACCCACTCATGCACATTTTTGCTGTCCAAGCCCAACACTGTTACCAGCACAGGGAACATTACTGCAACACTTCAAAAGGATGGACATTACAATCACAGCTGTGTGATAAGTGAGACAAGTGTTTACAATGTAATAAAACTTCACAGATGTGCTGCAACCTTCAGTGCCTGAAAATCTGCAGTACAACGTTGCACTGAGGCGTCCTTGATTTTTGTGTTTCTTATGAAATTTGAATGGTGGAATAATATCAAAATAAATTGGTTCACTTGGTTCATCACTCCAGCATTATCTTACTTTTCTTTGTATTTTATCCTTGTTAAAGTGACGTTAATAATGATGCATAGCATACAGGGACTTAAATTTGTTAGGTTACAGTCTAATATCACAGTCACAGCAATATGTCCTCAGAGAAGACTGAAAATGTGATAACTGTGTATTCCACGGGAAAGTCAATTATGCACTGTAGATTATAAGAAGCTTGGTAGTGTTAGCTGACACAGCTAGGTGTCAGATGCTGGCAGGCATTTTTAAACACAGTAGAGGCGTTCAAGTGTTCTGAAGGATTGTCATTAGTGAATCTCCCAAGATACTGTGGTACACAAAATGATGGGTCACAGAAAGCGCTGCAGTGACAGTTAATGTTTCTACAGTTGTGACATCATAAATTACATTTATGTACCACAGATGGCATATATATGGGACAATCGTCACCCATAGGTTTTCTGAGGAGCGGTTTTGAAGCTCAAATAGTGCGGGGCTCTGAATGGCACCATCTTAGAAGTGCTTAATTCACCTAACTCCCGGCCAACCCATAAATGGGTAGAGGTGGAGTGTGGGCAAGACCGTGCATGACCTGGGTGGGACGAATGAAGCCTAAACACCCCCCCCCCCCATCTCAGAGTTACTAAACAAGATAAAGCTAACAGGCTAACCTTGGTTCGGGTGTTTTTAATAAAACACATGGACGATATTTCAGTCAGACAAGTCACATTAAGAATCTTTATTTCAGCAACAGCACATAGTTTGAGTTTGGCGTCTCGGCTCCGACCACATCACTCCCCGCAGATTAAACTTGCAATATTGGGGAGTGATGATAAGATATCCAAATATTATTAAACACTGGTCTGATATTCCGCGGTATCATGACTGGACGAGGCCTGCCTGTAATCACTGGTTCCTGGCACGAATATCAGACGGCTCACCCCGTCTGATATCGGCAGTAATAATGATTGCCATTTGACACAATTGCAGACCGGCGCGCATGTGCATTCCCAATAAACATTTGCCAAACGGACAAAGCAGACGGCAGGCTGCCAATTTAGCAACTTTGTGGCTAGATTTAGCTATTTTTGGCCATCTCTAACGACTACAAACCTTATTTAGCGACTAACGACATACCTGATGACTTTTCACAACATCAAAAAGATCGTCATGATGAATGCAAACATAACTGGAATGTTTTAAATGACTAATCCCAATATTTCCAGCTTATAATATCACGTGTGTCAGCATGATCAATGGTGAATGATAAATGGAAAAGCAAAATTTTAAAGGTTATACCGTGCTATCACTTTATTGTTACCACATGACATTGAAATAACAGCTGAGTTATAAACATCATGATTGACAGTATAATACAGTGTATTATGCCAGTTAACACTGTGTTTAGAACAATGCTAACAGATTAATTTTAAAACCTGAAGGTCTAGTGATTATTCTAATGGCATCACCATTGGGTGCGAACCTGCAAGACAGTATACTACGAATACGACTGCTGACATTAAACACCAAAAGCATGCAAAACATTATTTCGTTAGTACTCTGTTACAATTGTTATGTTAGCACAGTGTTTCCGATTGCTTTTTCTCCCATATCCCACAGTCTACAGCCTCAAATTAATCCAGAGTGTCCAACCAAAATAACGAGCATAAGTGATTTCCTGGTTGTATTCGTCCGGCCATAAACAAATCCAACATTAACTACAATCACGTTGGCAACAGCTAGCCATATTAGCAAACTAAGACCAGTGACAATACGGCTGTTGCTGTGCATCTGGCCAACCTGTCAATCACAGCAGTGGCCACACCCTTTTCAAAATCATCTCGTAGCTGTTATAAAGTCATCATATATAATAGAAGAAGTCCTATATAGGCCCCGAGGCCCATTGGTGCCTGTACTTATCCACAGATTCTGTAGCTTGAAGTGGATGAGAGTCTACTACTCCCCCTGGACTGGACGCCAGTGTGATGCAGGATACTTCCCCATCCAAGGCCAGTACCCATTTACAACTGGGTGGTTTGAGACAAAGCAGATGAAGTGTCTTGTCAAAGGACACAGACAGGTAGCATGACTGGGAATCAAACACCAGGTCTACATATTACAGTACGATAGGTTATTTATTGTCCAAAAGGGATAATCTTTTCCACACATTACTTCAAAAGTTTCAGAGCGGCATATTAAAAAAAACCCCAAAAACACAAAAGTCTTCTACATACAAACACAACTCTTCTACATACAAACAAACAAACAAACAAACATACGTAGACAAAGACAGTGTAACACAAGCAACATTACAGGGATGGAAAAATGGTTACATTGAATTGTTAAGTGCAGTGATGGCTGAGGGAACAAAACTCCTTTTAAGTTGAGCTCTTTTCCAGTCGAGTACTCTGTATCTACGGCTGGATGGGAGAAGGATGAAAAACCGATTCAGAGGGTGGTCGGGGCTGTTCTCTGTCGCACGTTGGTAGCCCAACTCCTTATGCCGCTGATCCACGTGCTCAGTGGGATGTTTAATTTTCAAAAATGTTGTGTTTTTATGTTATTAACATAACATAAAAATACAATAATCATAACAAAAACATATCAAGCAGGTATACTTGCCTGAGTTTTGACTGGTAGTTGATGACGTAAGTAGATGTCATCAAATTAAAGTGAAGGATGTTTGACGGCAAATATCTCTTTTTGGATTTCTATGATTGATTTGTGTTTGCCTGATGCATTTCAGAAAACAAGATTCATGACAAATCAAACAGTTATAACATTTGACACTGGCAGTTCCACAACACGGAATGTATGAGTAATTCTGCACCATGTCCCACAGCAACATCATGAACAACAAATATAAAAGCATGAGAGAAATCTAAAAGAGTGCCAAGGCCACATTTTTATATCCCAGATTTCTACAAATATCCAAGCTGTTTGTGTCTCTAAATTGCAAACATAAAATACAGCAAGCTAACGAAACATTAGTAAGATTTTCCTATGAAGTGGAAATTCTGTCAAACAGTGAACACATCATCAGTCCAACATGGACTGTAAAGATTCAGGCTGTGAGGTAATGCTGTTGAGTTGTTTTTTTTCAGTTAAATTCAAATACATTTGCTAAATATATATCAATAGCTGTATATTCAAGTCTGCAATTAGAGAAGAAAAAGTTTCCTATTTTGGGGGAAAAAATCTAATGCCACCCAGACTGGTGGCCTGTCCACGGTGTATCCTGTCTCTCGCACAATGACCACTGGGATAGGCTCCAGCCCCAACATGACCCTTAACTGGAAAAAACAGGTTTAGAAAATGGATGGATGGATAATGCCACCCACACCGGAGAGGAGGGAGCAGAGGAGGAAGAAAACTGCTGATCTACTGCCAACATTACTTAAACAAAGGCAAATTTTTGAACACATTTAAACACAGAAACTGTAAAAATATTGAGAAAATGTATTTATTTATTTGTTAACAATACTACTTTCTGAGGCGGGACGATATGAAGAGCTCTTTTCCAAAACGCTATAAATCCATTTTAACTGTTTTGAGAAAAATTACATTTTCTACCCAGACCCACTGATCATACCAACATTCATTTTATCCTGTGAAACCTGTTTATTGGCACAGTCTGAACATGTTCTACAATAACTGGCAAATCAAACAACAATGTTGGTGATTTTAAACCCAAAGTTTATTATATTTGTTGCCAAAACGATATAAATCCAGACATTCATTTCCTTCTTTCTGTCTTTTTAAAACAAAAGAACATGCAGTGGAAATCATGTAGTTGATGTGAAGTACCACCTTTAAAAGGATGATAAAAAAATGGTACACCATGCACTACAGTGTATTTTCATAAGTGTTTTTATCAATTAAGGCGGTATTTCTGTGTGATGTAGCAATTGTCCCATTGCATATCAGGGTTTTTTATTGGTGTGATTTGGAATACAGCTGTAATGTTGGGACATTGAGAAAGTGTGTGTGTGTGT
>OMMV01050924.1:3418-18049 GCA_900302635.1 Chatrabus melanurus | reverse complement strand
GCCCATGACTCATCACTTAACCATTATTTATTATGCTTTTTAGTCGGGCTTCTACTTTATTCATGTTTGCATGGACTGGGTGTCAGGTAGGGTTATGGACTCCAGCGACTTAGGTGCCATTATTTTACTGATCTTGACTTTACAGACAATCTTTGTGGATCAGTGGATACCCTGACTGCAGCACTTGCAAAACTGAGTGAGTTTGCATTCGTCCTGGATCAAGACTAAAGGTGTTTTCACATTACCTTATTCGACCGTTTAAGCACACTCTGCGCTAAATAAATTGTTTTTTATTGCACATGGGGGTACTTAGAAATTACGCTTTTAAGCGCACATTTTCTGGGATTTGCGTGTCGGTCTTGCGTTGACGCATGAAGCTTTGGTTGATGAAACAATGCCTCATGCATGCAATGAAAGCTGAGAGAGAAATAGCAAGCAGTATATTTGAATTTCATTCCTTTATTCGGGGATTCCAGGTTTACAGACATTTGGACACCCAAACTTTTTAGAAGAAGAATCTTTATTGTCATTGTACATACATATACAACGAAATTTGTCCTCTGCATTTAACCCATCCTAATTACAGTTAGACACAAACCAACTACTAGGAGCAGTGGGCAGCCATTTTTTCCGGCGCCCGGGGACCAACTCCAGATGTAGAGACTCGACCTTGGTCAATGGCAGAGAAAGGAGCAGACCCTAATGTGCATGTTTTTGATGTACTGAACTTGAGGAAGTATTGTCCTGCATTTTACAATGACACGTTTTCTGGGATTTGTGTGCAGGTCTCGTGTTGATGCATGAAGCTTTGGTTCATGAAGCAATGCTTCATGCATGCAATGAAACCTGGGAGATTTACAACATTGACTCAGCTGACTAACCCTCCCATCTTCTGAAACTGAAGCAAAACACCAAAAAAAGGTCGGTTTCTGTTCTTTAAGATTATGTTTTGATGCCAACTATTGCTGTGAATGGCGTGAAGTACATTTGCATCATCATACCTCATCATTACGCAACATTTGTTGTGAACCCACGTATATCTAAATACTCCAGAATTATTCCAAAAATCTCAAAATTTGTGTTTGTAATATCAAGTTGTGATTGTTTTCGACTGCCCAAATTTCAGGCAAGCATTTAATTTCTGCAGCAGAAAAGAGAGATTCTTTGAACAAGATTGTGGCATAGTAATGACCTCGCATCCTAAATAGCATTTCACTTCCGTATTTTGCTACAGTTTGCTTTCACACCAAGTGCGAACCGTAAACAGGAACCGGACTTGAGACCACTTTTTCCAGTGGACCCGGGCATGATTCGTTGATCCGTGCTTGAGTATGGTACAGTGTTCACACTACTGGACTTTACTCAGATCCTGGCCTGGGTCCCTGGTGTGAAAGCCCCATTAAATCGAGGCTTTTTTTTATGATTTATGAATATACATGTTTTATTCTTGTGTTCTGTAAAGCCCGGTGGCACACCTTGTAATTTCAGACTACATAAACATGACTCAATATTTTAACACATAAAATTGTTAAATCAGAATTGTGAGAACTCTGAAGATTTGTGGACCTCGTTTTAGGAAGGAATAATGTTCAAACCAGAACTATATGAAAATAGACTTGTGCGATTAAGTCAGGTAAAGAGCTTTTTCTGATGTGTTGAATCTTTGGGAGCTTGGGCACATGTACAATCTGCGAATCTGATTGAATGAATGACTTTTTTCAGTCATTAGTGTACATAAAAGTAAATATGCGCAAACATTTTTCAAAAAGTAACAGGTCAGGTCTGGGAGCATGTACTGATGCCATGTTTCACTCCAGACCATAATCCTGGATAGCAACCACGCAGGTAGACAACCTGTCCATCTCCACTTCTCTAAAGTAGCCATCTATCTGCCACAGGCAGATGAAACATGGGTATCCTTTTGGCCTTTTACAGTTCCTGGGGTCCTCAACACTGAGGCACCTGTGTGCTTGAACATTCTCAGAGAAGCACACTACATGGACAAAATGCTGTAGCTGACAGTTCAAGTAGTAGACCTTATCTGATTCTTCCTAAGCGACTGTTTGTTTGACAAGAATACTCTGTAGAGATCTAGTACTAAAGGCATCCAACCATCACATTAGGTCACTGGTTAACATCCAAGTCTCATGACTATATAAAAAGACAGGAAGCATCAGGACCCGAAAGCTGGATTTATTCTCAATTTCCGTACGTAAATATGTCCGTCCGTCAAAAACGTTATCTCCGTCATACCTCTGTGCGTCTTTTGCGTTGGTATGCACGTTAGGCAATACATCCTCAGTGCCGAGTGCCAAGTTGCAGGCATCAACAAAAATGGCGACAATAGAGGAGGTGATTTTACTGTACATCATTCGAGGCAGAAGCGCAAAGGGTGTACGCGATGGTGGGATGTGAGACCACTTAATGCAAGTTGCCACATTAATGGAGAGTTTGACTCTTTGGTTTGCCCATTGAGACTCTTCTTCGTCATTTTCCTGACTGGTTGGACTACTGACTCTATACTGCCACCACGATTTCCGGTGGTATTGCTCCTTTTCATCCATATTCGTAAGCACTCTGGCGACGTGCACAATTACAGACGAAACGACCGCAAGGGACGGACGAACGGCTCCGTATCCGTATTTTGTGTAGGGTGTAAATGAGGCTTAAGTCTTGCATCCTTAATTCTACTGCAAAGGTAGACCTCATGATTTCCAGGTGCTCTTTCCAGGCACCTCTGAACTTCAAAGGCCAAGAACCCAGAGGCATGAACTGCCGAAACAAGTGAATCTTTCTCCAAGTTCAACACTTTCAGCGCACACAGATACACTTGTGATGGCCAAGTCCAAGAAGTCATTGAAAGCCTTGATCTTAGTCATGATCCAGGGCAATCACAAACCCAGAAACTCCAAATCTTCACTCAGCTTCTCAAGTGTTGCAATCAGGGCATCCATTGTTTCCACAAAGATCACAGCATCATCCGCAAAGTCAAGGTCAGCAAACTTTTCCTCCCCAGCAAAGGCACATAAGCCGCTGTACTCCACAACCCTACCCAACACCCAGTCCATGCAAGCATTGAAGAGAGTAGGAGCCAGAACACACCCCTGAAAAATGCCATTATTAACCGGAAAGAAGTCAGAGATTCTGACCCAGCTCCATATAGCACTCGCAGTACCTTGGTATAGGCCAGAAATGAAATAACTACTGCTTAGTTAAAGTTCGTGAACACTTTTTCATTCATTTTTTGAATGATGCTATTAATTATTGAACAGACATGGGTGAAAACACAACCTCCCTGATGAAGGTTTGAGTTTGAATAGTGAATCCACATGCAGCACCTTTTGTCTCCTGTGATAGCTCATCAACCTATAAGATTGGAAAACTAATCATCTGCCAAAACAAGAAGTGACAATCGATCTGAAAATGTGACACTTTCTGTTTTCTTATTTCTGGTGACTAGTCAATATTCCGAAGGCCCATTGGTCCAAAGGCATATTGGAATGGAGGGCTGCAGTTGACGTGCGCTAGCCAGTACCCTGCCTTTGGCTCCCTATTTTCAACTGCCCAGTTGACGGATGAGGCAGGGGGAGTCACTGAGATATCTCACACTTACCTAACCCTAATTTTCGGACCAACGACCTTCAGACCAATGGACCTTCGGACCAATGGACCTTCGGGAATAATCACCCACCCCCCTTGTTTCTTTGTTCTTCACTGTGCAGACACAAAAAAATTGATTCTGTCTAGCAGACTCTCAAATCATAACAACACTGATATGTGATGCTCTTGAAATGCAGTCGTTGTACAAACGAGCCAGTGTGATCAGACTGTTTGCTGCACAACATCTTTAAGAGAATCCAGCTCGTCCTCTGCACACTGCAATACAAACAGGCCTTTTCTCCAAAATGAGCTACAGCTTCCCCTTTGCATGCAGACAGCAGCAAGGCTTTTGCTTTCATTCTTTGCATTTTTTGTTTGGGGGGTGGGGGATTTTAAATTGCATCGCTTATGTATCTGTTCTGCTGCTGTGCAGAATACCCTGTAGAAATTACACATAAGTGAGGAGGAGTCTGTCTCTCCTTTCACTGGCTTTCATGCAGTGATGGTGGGTGAACTTCTCTGCTTTCAACTTCCCACCTGTCAGTTACGCCGGATGACTGCCTTCAGAGCATGAAAGCACACCCTCTATTCCCCTCGTTCCCTCTGTAGCTACAGCAAAATCTAATTCCCCAGAAATGAAACAGACAAAAGCATCTGCCTCTGCAGCTCAGATGTGCCCACCATGTCGCAGCAAAAGAAATACGCAACCCTCCCTGTGCACAGGGTATTCAGAGGACGGAGCTTTGATATAACTACAGGGAGTGTCATTCACGTTGTACTTCTCAGGGCTGACTACGACTGTATTCCAAGAAACGGAAAAAGCATCAGAGAGGGTCATCCGCCCCTCAGTCACCCTATTGACTCCATGATACGCGGAGGCGACAACAGGAGGTAGGAACCTGTCACAAGCTGTGTTTCACATGATTAATTTATCTTCCCCTCACCATATGTGCACATCATGGCGCCTCCTTCAGACTCAGTCTTTTCAGCGATCATTATCACATCACAAGGAAATCACCCCTAAAATCACGGTTCACATTTCCAAGAAGGCAGCTTCTCGTATTCCACAATAGCACCTCCAGGCAACTAGATGGACATTAATTACAGTGCTTTATTTCGCAGGACTCAAAACGTGCAATGTATTTACATTTTAACAATATCAAGGCCCTGCCCTTTTATGTGGCCCCACTTCAACATGTGATGGTTTTAGTTCTGTGCTGAAACCAGCCTTTTCACGAGGATTCCTGCAAAGCAGTGAGTTAGTTTTAGAGCAATCCTGCTACTTATCCAACAAAGAGATGAGCAGCAGTGCAACTTCCTGCGAGGAGATACCACACACCATGTAACAAAACAGTCTGGAAAAGGTGATTTAAGCTTTTGTATTAACAATTCCATGATTGGAACTCACTTCTACACAGTTCGGGGTAAAGTGTTGCTGCATCAGCGATACTGCAGATCTGCCCTGGGTCATGGTTGGCAAACACCCAGGCAGACAACTGGTCCATTCCCACCTGCTGAAAGTAGTCATTTCTCTGTGACAGCCAGGTAATATGTGGGCATCCCCTTGTCTTTTTCCAGTTGTTGTGGTTGCTGAGGCAGCTGTGCACAGAATCATACTCAGAGAAGCATGCCACATGGTGATAATGTCATAACTGACATTCCAAGTAGTACACCTCATCTGCGTCTCCCTTCTTTTGAGACAAAGTCATTCCAATGGTAACCAAGGATCCTCTGGACGGACCTAGCACCAAAGATATGCAGTCATCACTTTTAGTCAGTTGTGGACATTCAGGTCTCACAACTATATCGTAAGAATGGAAGCACCAGGTTCCTAATGATTTTGACTTTCATTCTAGTCAACAAAACACTTTTGTGCAACAAGCTCATGAGCTCTTCCCAGGTGTCTCACAATCTCAAAAGCTGACACCACAGAGACATGAAAGCACCTGATGAAATAAGAAAATCTTTCGACAAGTTTTACACTTTCACTACAAACAGATACACTTTGGATGGCCGAGACCAGGAAGACATTGAAAGCCTGGATCTTAGTTTTGATCCAGGAAAATCACAAACACTCTGACTCCTCACTCAGCTTCTCGTGCTGCAATCAGTGTGTCCATTGATTCTCCAAAGATCACAATATCATCCGCAAAGCCAAGGTCAGTGAACCTTTCCGAGTCCGAAATTGCTGGACTCCCACAACCCTACCCAACACTCTGTTCATTAAAGCACTGAACAGAGCAAGAGCCTGAACACATTCCTGATGAACACCATAATTCATTTGGAAGAAGTCAACCACTCTATCCTGACTCCTTACAGCATTCAAAGTACATCTCTATAGGTCAACTATGTTCTCCAGCATGAATTCTCAAGATGTCCCACATAGCAACCTGATCAAGCAAAGTAAATGCTTTGTGAAAATCAACATTGCCTGCAAAGAAGCATTGCTGATATTAATGTATGTGTGTATTGGGTCCTCACAGAGTTAACATGTGGATGATGATTGACTTCTTGGGAATGAACCCAGACTGCCCTGATCACTAAGCAGCAAGTACCTGGGACTAAATACTGTTGAAGAATTTCCTGACGGAAGTGTAATACCCTGTAGTTTTTGAAATCCAAGTGATGAGCCTTTCCTTTCCAGAGAGAGAGAGAAGACTTTTTCCCCCAATCTGTTGGGATGATACATATCTCCCAGATGGAAGAAAGATTGCTTCCAATGCCAAGGAAACAGCATCTCTTCCGACCTGGAGGACTCCAGCATCGACACTACAAATTGTTACAGCTTTCCCCGCCCTGACCTGTTAAACCATGTTTGAAATTTGGTGGTTTGGAGCTGACTGGCAGATCAGCCACCAGAATACTGGCACTGGAAATATTTTACGTGCTGGCAGGAGGTTCAGCTGTATGCTACTCAAAGTAACTCAAAGTTACACATGAACTCGGTTCTGTGTAACATGCCACTCTGGCAGAGCGATGCCCTGCATCCAAATACTTAGTATGTACTAACATTGGTGAGTAGATACTACCCATCTGTTACTCTAGTACATACTAGAAGTATGCAAGCGAGTAGTAGGGACACATTTCGGATGTACTACCCCGCCGCCATATTTCATGTCCTTTGACTGGGACATTAACATATGACGCATATGTGCATACCCATGCATGCCGCGAACATTTCTATTTTGCAACAGCAGATGGCTGCTGATACATAATAAATGTATATTTGTACAATTCCATTGCCCCTTGGGCACCTTTAGTGTTTTCATGTATGTCTGCTATCCTCTATGAATTTTCCTGGGAAGTAGTTCTTCGGTTACCAGGCTCCCGCTGCATCATAGGATAGCATTGTGTAGTCCGTTTGCACACTATAGAGCTAGTAGATCATCTGCATACCGTTCGACTACTACTGTAAATGCATACTGAGTATTCAGACACCCGACGGATGGTGACGTACTGTTTTTTTGCCTACTATATAACATGCTAGTATGACTATTCAGATGTAGCCATAGACTACTGTGTCACTGCATTGCTTCTGCTTGGGTCACTTTTTTTTTTTTGTTGGTATTTTTGCATCTAAGTGTTATTAACTCATTGATATTACTTTAATATATCAATGATTTCGTGAATAGGACAGTCTCATAATTGTATAATTATTGTAGTTTATTGTAATTATAGTTACTATAATTGTCAGTATGATTTTGTGGAAGTCTGGTCCTTCTATCAGACTGGCAATGCTGCTGGGTTCTGGACAGCAGGCAGTCAGGTCATAAAAATTTCTACTTAATTTATGATTATGTTTGTACAATTACTTTTGTACATTAAAATGAGGGATTGCTGTATTCCCTGCATCGTTCATCTGATTTAGATGCAAATACTCCCAAATTAAGCCTGAAAGACTCACCTTTCAGCTCAATTATTGGCTTCCAACCTCAATATGGTGTGATGTAGCGCTAAATAAAAATTTTCTCAACATCCAAAAACATTTATTTAGCTGAATGTATTTTTTTTTGCTCACTACAGAGGTGATATGAAGGCGGAAATGAGACATTTTGCAGATAAGAGGGAGGCAGTGATCTGCTGATACATGGCCTGCAGCGTCTCTGTTGAAATAACTCAGCCTGTTATCATGGCGTACAGGTTTTGGCCTGATGGAGATTGGCCAAGATCTTTGATAATCAACCCATTAATGCACACGCCCCAAGTGTTTCACAACACAGACACAGAGGCATTACCTTGATGGCAGTGAAGGCGATCTGGATGTGGTGCAGCTTTCGCAGGGTGCTCTCCCTGTCAATGAAGTAGGAGGCGGCCAGCTGGTGCAGAGCTTCCAGTGTCACAGTGGAGGAGTTCCCCGAGTAATCGCTCACCTCCGCTTTCTTACTCAGTTTCCTTTTGTCCACAAAGATCGTTAAGGCTTCTTCTCCTGTGCAGAAATGAAATGCTTAAATTGTCAAACGGGGTTTAGGCCACATGGTTTGTGCACATGTTCATGCATTGTGTCCATTCCAGCGAGGCTCTCACGAGAACTGGAATTCCAGTCGTCATGGCGACGGATGGGTAAGTCCTGCTAAATATTGCTATTTTGTTGTTTGTTTTTTTTCAAATCCAATATTGCCATAACATCATCTCTCATAAGGTTTAACAAGCTCTCTGTCTCGTTCTCCATCCACACATACCACACCATCTATTGTAGAATGTCATGTGACTCTTTCAGTACATCATGTGACCTTTAATAGCGGAAAAAAAATGTTTCCAATGCAGTTTTGCGACACATGACTGTTTTTGAATTGCCTGAAAAATCACCTCATGCAAGCATAAAACCTTTTTTTACGATATATAAGATGTTAAGAGAATGGAAACCCATCTATTAAGAGATTAAGAAAGGAGTTGATATTTCAAATGTACTTTGTGGAATAATTGACAAGTGCTGCTGTGTATCAACACAACAGCAATCAAGCACTGCTCTGACATACTTTTCCTCACATTTTCAATGAATGATGTTTCAGTCACATGTTGGCACTAGCAGCAGTGTGACACAGTACTAAGTCCTGTACAGACTTTGATGCCCAGTGGACTGCCCACTGGGCCGCCCAATGAACCAGTGTTTATCCACAGATACCGTAGTGTGAAGCAGATGAGAATCTACAACTCTGCCTGGATGGCATGTCATTCCATCACAGGTTACTTCCCCAGCCAAGGCTGGTACCCATTTACAGCTGGGTGGACTGAGACAATGCAGATGAACTGTCTTGTACAAGGACAGACAGGTAGCACGAAGTACACACCTGGAATTGAATCTTGGTCGATATATTAGTTCTCCAACTCCTAACCCACAGAGCCACCCGCTCAGTGACAAAACTGTCTGTAGTTTTGACAGCAGGAGAGAAGAATGACCTGAAAGGTCTTGCTCATACCTTTTAGTCGGTATAAAATGCACAACAAACAATTTTAATGTTTCAGTACAAAATGTGTTGAATCCTTCATGTGTAAATGTGCCTGTCATACAGTCTCCGCTGATAGTATTAGAAAAACAAGGCCAATGCATTTGTTTTTGCTGTACACAATTGTGTTTGAGATCAAAAGTTGAATATGAGACAACTTATAGTGTCAGCTTTTATTTCCTGATATTTATATATCTCAATGTGTTAAACATTGTGGAACAAAGCACCTTTTGTGTCACACCTGCAGTCTTGATGGGTGAAACCAAAGGCTAAAACTAAGAGTAGACATCTAGAGGTATTTAACAACGTGCCAAGATACACCCGTGTTAGAAGAAACACCTGTCAGTCACATGTTCCATGATTATTGACTGTTCTGATTCAAAAACCTATGTTCTATGTTCTTCATCTTTTGATGCCAAACCCAAATGTTTTCAGAAAGAAAAAAACAAAACAAATGAACTGTCCTTGTTGTTCCAGTACTTTCAGAGGAGACTGAATATGTTAACCATGTAATGGATTCATCCACAGTAATGTGTGCTGGAAGAGATTCCAGAGATATCCAACTCTCAACAGGAGGTAGGAGCTGGCTGGATGGTTGAACACCTGTTACCAAACCATAAAACACCTGAGTTGGCTGCACCACATCATCACACCACATAATTTCTACTTTTGCCGTATTCTGATTTGCATTCCCAACACTGCCACGTTAAGTCCAGCATTTCCAAGTAGAAAGTTGTAACTTGGGCTGTTGAAGTTACATTGAGGCCCAGCCCCATGTAGCTATCACATCACTATTAGACTTTAAGCGGGATTGTTACATATCCTCATACATGGCAAAAACTACGGAATCACTGAACAGCGAATGTGACAGAATGTGATGTTTGGGCTCCAGCATGTTCACAAGCATTCCCTGTGTTCTCAACTACTGAGAACAGCCTCAAGACGTTCGTAATAAAATGCCAAACTGTGTGTTGTCTCTTCTCTGCTGACTTGTCACCAGAAGCGGAGCTGTAAAAAGACTTTAGAATGTGGGCCGGTGCTGGAGCCACACTGCAATCTGTTTGGGACATTTCAACCGCAAAAAAAACCACTGGTGCATGAATAAATAAAAAAAAGAAGGCTTGTGCACTACATTATTTCTCCAAAAACACATTTTTTTAACCCTCAACAAGCAGGGTTGAGTGTGAGTGCGCTCGTACACATCAGGCACTTTGCATTAGACTAAACAGCATTATTGTTTGTTTTTAGAGTCAGACCTTTAGAGTACAGCAACTTTATTAACATTGCAACTTTCCAAATGCATATTCCACTGTAAGAGATAATCCAGGTTTGCACAGAATTTCACCTTGATTGTCTTTAATGGTGTATGGCTTCTGTTAAGGTCATTGGAGTAGTTTTTGAGAAACTGACCAAAACATGTCCCATCTTACTACGTAAATAAAGTACGGAAATAATACAGAATACACATTAGAATCCCACACAGGTCAAGTCAGGGAGCATGCGCTGGTGTCACATGTTGCCGCATCCACCACACCACGGAACTACCTTGGGTCCTGGATGGCAACCACCCAGGCAGACAAGTGGTCCATCCCCAACCTTTCCAAAAGCAACCATCTATCTTCCGCAGCCATGTGCAATGTGGGCGTGTCCTTGGCCTTTTCCAGTGACTGAGGTCCTCAACATTTTAACACCTACATGCTGGATCATGCCCAGAGAAATGTGCCACACGGTGAAAATATGGTAGAATCCTGCACAACAGCATTTTATTTTATTTCCCATTTGATGAGATTCTGCCAAGTATCATGGGAGAGGCTGAAAAGATTTAGAAAAAAATATCAAAATCTAAAAATACATAAAGTAAAAAAACAAAAAAAATACCTATCTCCTTTGTTGAAGAAAGCAAAATGACTCAGCATCCAGATTTTCATCAAAGTCAACATTTAATGGAGTCTTCCTTGTTGTCAGGTTAAGTATGCCAATTACAAGTGCGTCTCAAAAAAATTTGAATATTGTGAAAAAGTTAAATATCTTTTAAGTATTTAGTATCAAGCAAGTATTGAGTATTGAGTATATACATGAACATACTTTTCAGATGTTTGACATTTCTGTATTATAAATCCTTTTTTGGATTGATTTTATGAAATATTCTAATATTTTGAGATATGCATTTTCTATTTTTTTGGAGCTGAAGGCAGCAGTTATCAAAATTAAAATAAAAAATGCTGTAAATATTTAAGTTTACATGTAATGAGTGTGCAATATATCAAATTATCACTTTCTGAAACAACTGACAAAAATATTGAACATTTTCAAAAATGTTCCAATTTTTTGAGATGCCTTTGCATGCTGGAAATTAGCCGAAAATGTTTTGCAAAATTGGCCAAAAGGTTGCAAAAAAACCCCATCTCATTATATTAAAGAAAGTAAAAATGAATTCAGAATCTACATCTAGATCCAGGTCAATTTCAACATTTATTGGAGCCGGTCTTAAAGTAAGTTTGATTCCACCAATTTTGGAGGTAATTGTCAAAATGTTGAAAATAGTCTCCATGTTCTAAGTGTAAAAGTAAAAAAAAAAATCCAGATCCCATTCACTGCCAACATTTAAAGGGGTCCTCCTCTTGGCAACTTTGATTCCAAATTCATTTGTAGAGTTCCTACAGCTAACTTGGCAGAGTGGGTCATCCACAAACAAAAGGGTGGGAGAATTTGTTTGCTGATTGGGATTGAGTGGCAAATTTCCTCTCAGCAACACATTGAACAACTCAAGCTTGGGATACATCGACTAAAATTATGAGGACAAAGGAGTAGAAGAAGAAGAATTGTGTAATTTTCCAAAAGTCGAGTTTAAATTAACCTCATATTGTGATCCATTTTTCCACTTCACGATGCACATCATCACATTTTTCTATCTCAATTCAACGTGCCACCATGGCCTACTACCTACCTCTGTAATTTATCAAGTTTTGGCATCAAACTAAATCACTCCACCTCCTGTACAAACCACAGCAGACTCTGTAAAGCAGCTGGCGATACACTTTCATGCACACCGTTCTTCTACTTATTCATTGTTTTAATGGCTAATTGCAACCAGGTAGGGCATCAGCGCCACCTATGGCTGTATTTAAATGTCCTTATATTCTTGTTATCGAACAGTACTTTGTAGATAAGTGAAGACATGTCCACACAGTTCTCCCAGAATCTTTTGTGAAGCATTTTTTTAAGTTCCATGTGTTTAATCCCTGCACCTTCCAACTGAATCCTCAACAACTGTCTCTCATTTTACATATTTTGGGCAAATTGCTTGCAGGTGTCACAGTTTCTACTTGGCTGCATTCCAATGAGATGCAATGACGAATGGCGTTCGGTAATCTGAAGCTCTCTTCTCTCCTACGTTTGCTCAATGTCCTTTCTACTCCAACGGTTTGCTGGATCTGGTGTAGTTGTTGTCCTTCCAAAACGTCATCCCATAACTTCTGCCACTGTGCTTTGATTTTGTGCCAAATAAACAATTTTATTTCAGTTTTACTATTTGGCACTGTCAAGCCCATTTGATTTGCAAGTAATCTGTGTTTGGCTACTCGACCTACATTATTTGCACAATGTTACTTCAACAAGGCTACGATAAGGCTGTTAAAGGATTATCTCTTCACTTGCCACATCACCTTCTAATGGTAGCCGCTGACCATAACAATCAGCAGTTCATAAGTCTCGTGGCCATGGGCCGCCTCCTTGCTTTGAAAGTTCACATTATATTACTCATCATAATAGGGCGTTAATGCTCCAGAGCCACTTTGTAGCTCACTGGCGATCTTCCTCAGCTGCTGAAGGGCGCCCTCTTAATATCACAATCTATTTATTAATTTCATTAAGTCCATATGTTTCTGAACACAGAGGCAATCCATTCAGAACCACAGAGGCATATCTCTGGCAAAAACCCAAGGCAAACTCCTCATTCTTACTGCTAAGTACTGGATGAAGGCCAAAGTGTGGCGCTGCATCAGCTCGGGCAGCTGCTAGCTTTTTTTCCGTGCAGCCACTCACAATGGCGACATTTCCAAAGCCAAGAGTCACGTCTAAAATAATTGACATGTGTTGTTCTCTAACCGTAAAATCTGCTTTTCAAGACTTGCCCGGGAGTCTGCAGCATCTTACATTTGTTGTTTTTCTTTTTTTCTTCCTTCATTGCAAAGTCCATTAACACTTGTCCATTTGTCTCACTGCAGGAAAGCGAGAACCGCGGTGACCGAGACGAGGAGCGCTGCTTTTAAAGTACACAGGCTTTTTTGTGTATTCATTCATTTTTGAAGACCTATTTCTGTGCTGCCAGTGGCACATTATTCTGCTGAGCCTCGGTGATGTGTGAGTCACATACTGTGACTGAATTATTGTGCCATGTCCATCTATTTTCCATATGCAAAGCCAGAGAAAGCAAATTCTAAAGACTTTTGTTAAAATGAAATTTATATTCTTCTATAGGCTTCATCCACTGAGCAAGAATTCATCCCCAAGTGCATAATTACGGAGGAGAAAATAGCAGTTAGTGGTTTATGCTAGGAAGCAAACTTAATTCCAATGGCTTCAATTAGTGAACATGTAAAGGTTCATTTAAATCAAAATAAAGACACTTAAAGTTACATTGAAATGAAAAATACATTGTTTTAAGCTGTTGTGTGGTGATTCAAATGCGCTACTGGTATTGCGATATATCAAAAAAAAATTCCAGGTTTCTATTCTTCTGCGAAGGCTTTAGACATCCTCAAATATGATGTGTGTATATATATATATATATATATATATACACACACATACGTACAACCCATACAACCCCCCCCCACAAAAAAAGTTGGTACAATATGGAAAATGCAAAAAAAATAAAAATAAAAATAAAAATCCGCACTGATCCTTACATTTACTTTGAGTTTTATTTCATTGCAGACCATATGAATCCAAGTTTTGTGTGGTCAACTTCATTTCATTTGTTAATATACATCAATTCTTCAATTTTAGGCCTGCAACATATTCCAAAAAACGTTGGGACGCTAAAGCAATTACCACTTTGTATTTGTAAAGTTACCATTCCTTTTCACAACACTTAAGATGTTTTGGCATTGAGGATGCCAAGCCATAAAGAGTTGCATGTGTTATTTTGCCCCATTCTTCCTGAAAACACATCTTAAGGTGTGCAATAGTACAGGGTCATCGTTGCTGAATTTTTCGTTTCAATATTCCCCACACATTCTCTATTGGGGACTGGTCAGGACTGCAAGCAGACCAGGCCAGTACCCATAACTCTTCTTCCACAGCCATGCCTTTGTAATGTGTGCAGAATGTGGTTTTGTATTGTCTTGTTGAAAAATGCATGGACATCCATGGGAAAGATGCTGTTTTGAAGGCAGCATATGTTGCTCTAAAATCTCAATATACTTTTCTCTCAATGCAGGAATGGATGTAAAATACCAAATGAAATGAAGCTGACCAGAAAAAAACAAACATTAAATTGCTTGAGTTCACAGTGTCTGCAATGAAATAGAAGTCAAAGTAAATGTAAGAATCACTTTTTTTTTGGTGGGGGGGGGGGGGCGGG
>OMMV01050850.1:4319-14950 GCA_900302635.1 Chatrabus melanurus | reverse complement strand
CATGGAATGACCCGACTGTGCCAATAAACAGGTTTCACAGGATAAAATGAATGTTGGTATGATCAGTGGGTCTGGGTAGAAAATGTCATTTTTCTCAAAACAGTTAAAATGGATTTATAGCGTTTTGGAAAAGAGCTTTTCATATGGTAATTCCTCTGGCTCTGCTGAGCTTCAAAGACGGACACGGCAAAGAAGAGGCCTTCAACTCTTCCACCAAGAGGCTGTCCAAGTAAATACCGATAATTCTGCAATAAACTGTCCTCCCTACTTTTTTTTTTTTTTTTTTTTTGCTGCAAGTGCTACACCATGTGGACAAAATACATCACTCAAAGGTTCTCACAGCTTGAAAGTTAATGAGACAAAATGAAGGCAAAACACTTAAGTTGAAACCGAAGTGTCCCTGTCTGCATGCTTTGCTAGCTACAGTGGAAAGAGCCAGTTCTGACAGATGGGGATGAGCTGGACAGATCTCTGCTTGCCTGAGTGTAATCTCATGACACAATAGTTTAACATCATTCTGAGACACATTCTTCAGGGAACACATGATGAAAAGAACAAAATGAGAATGGAGCATCAGTATGGCAACATGTTGACAGTTGAAAATACCTCAACAAGAAAGCGCTTTTCATAAGACATTCTCATCTTTTTCCTATTGCTACACCCCGTGGATAAAGTAAAGGGTTCACTATAGCTCCTGCAACTGACAAAACGTGCTCTCGGTAAAATCTAGTAGTCAGTGTGACTGTTGGCCTGTCCTCCCACACCATAATGTGGAGTCTGTGAGTCGTGGTGGGAGATGACACCACCAAGAAATTACTCATTCGTCCCCAGAGAAGAAGTAAAAACAGTTCGATTTATCTTCAGTACTACAAAATTTATCAAAAAGCGGACACAGATTCGATTTGTTAAAATTCCTTTAAAGTGAATATAAAGATAAGAAAAATAACAAGGCAACTCCCCCACCGGGAGTAACTGAAGCATTCACGTATAAGTCACAGTCATAATCCACAAAAGGACAGAGACACAGACGGAGCATGATGCTATACGGCCCAATAGTTCATAGGGTGGGGAAACCTGGTCTATCATTATGCATATAAATTATGGAATCAATCAGAGGTTGTAGACATTTTTCAAACAATGACATAATGTCCAGAGTCCACAGTGATTAAAGTGGCTCTGTTGTAAAAATCTTCACTGATAGATGGGCCAAAAGTTAATAGGCTGAGGAACCAATGTATGCGATTATGCATGCCAATTTTGGGACAAATTAGACAAGGCGTTCATAAGTTATAGTGTTGAAAGAAAAACGTGACGGACGGACGGACGCACACACAGACGGAGCGTGATTCTACATCCTCCATCCCGACATGTCCTGTGGGGGATAATAGATGGTACATTCAACCACTACACACAATCAGGTGAAAGGAAACACTCGCTGTAAGACAACACAAAGTGCCTCTCGGTAAATCCACCGAGAATCACCAGATTTCAGTAAATGTGCCTGCCTAACCATCTCCGTTTTGCTTCACACTTTCACAAAATAATGTTATTCCCAATGAACACCATACAAAATTTTAGTCTTCTATTGGGATATCGTCATCACGATGTCCGTCCATCCGGGCGTCCAGCGTTAACAATTAGAACTCACTAACCTTTTTTTCCAAGTTTCCATCGGCCTAGCTTTATGAAACTTGGCAGGTGAATATTTCTGGGTGTATCCTGAACAGAGTTCGAAATTTGTGAAAAAAAAATTAAAATTTTCCTGGATTTCTGGATTCAGACTTCTGCTATGGTAGCCATGGTTGCTCAGGAAAAATTCCTTCTTTAATATTTCATGAACTACTTAGGATAGAATGTTCTCATATGAAAGTTCGTTGGAACGGCTTTCATGATATGTTAATTTGGTGGCTATGGTAAACAATGTTTGCTGAGGGAAACATTCTTTTTTGAATATCTCAGGAACTACGTATGATAGAGAGTTGATTTTTGGCTCATATGAAAGGCCTTTTGAAGGTCTTCCAGGCAATTTTAATTTGGTTGCTAGGGTAAACACCGGTTGCTAGGGAAACATTATTTTTGAATATCTCAGGAACTACTTATGAGACATTTGATGTTTAGCTCATATGAAAGTTACTGTATATTAATTAAATAATTTAAAAAAAGGATTGTTTTGTTTCTGTGGAAAAGTTGATTCGTGTTTCTTCCACCCTGGGACAGTCCACCTGTGAGGCTTTATGTACTGCTTCTGGTTTATTTTCAGGCTCCCATTGGTCTAGATTAGAACAAAGGAGGCAGGGGATGTTCCCATCTCTGATGTGTTCTTGTTGAGATACTGGGGCTGTTAAAATGGGGCATGACACCGATTTCACTATAAAGACAAATGGTACAGAAAAGATGCTAAAGTCAATAAGTCATTACTTTTGAACTATTCACACTAGATGCATGAAATTTTCAGAAGTTGGACACTTCCATCTGATGTTGAAACACAAATCAGTACATTGTTCAAACTCTTCAAACAGACCGGATTTGTTTTTGTTTTTCTGTTGCTTTTAGGTTTTTCTTCTACTTATACTGAGATTTGTTTAAATTGTAGAACTGCATACACATGATAAAACTTGGCAGAATAAAGATAAACTGAATATTTAGACATAAAATACAAATATTAGTTCTCTGATAGTTTTGTGATTGTATTTTAAGTACAGTGCCTCTGTATATTACATTTCTGTCTGTAGCAAAGCAAGACATATTTAATACACTAATAAATATAGTTTGGTTCAAAATATCAACTTCATATTTTTCGCCTGCATGAATGAAGACATGCTCTTTCCAGTGCTCTCATTCTTTTCATGGTAGACCTTGTCATACATGAGCAATATGCATTTGAAATGTAGGCAGTTTTTTCATTTTTAATACCTCAAATCAGAAAATATAATTTCTGTTGGAAAAATACTGAGTCACCAAAATAGTACTACAACATGATAAATAAATACCAAAATTTGAACCATCTAATGTGCTTCAATGCGGAGTTACAGAGGGCCAAAACTGCTCCAAAGCTTTTTGTTTTGTTTTGTTTTTAAGATTTCACCAAGCTATCAACTGGCAAATATTCAACTGTGGATGTTCCTTTACAGTAAAGACATCTTGTACCTAAAAACAACTGAAAATTTCATGCGTGTAGAACGAATAGCTCAAAAGTAATGACTTATTCATTCATTCATTTTCTATCCCCGCTTATTCCAAATTAGGGTCACTGGGGGGCTGGAGCCTATCACAGCAGTCATTGGACAAGGAGGCGGGGTACACCCTGGACAGGCTGCCAGTCTATTGCCGGGCGTAATGACTTATTGAACTTCAAATCTTTCTCTGTGTCACTCGTTTTTAATGTAAAATCAGCGACATGGCCCATTTTCAAAGCACCAATATCGAAAAGCTAATGAAGATATAAGGCTGAAATTTTGTGTTGTTTATTGGCAATAATAACATTATTTTGTGGAAGTATGAAGCAAATCGGAGCCGGTCAGTTAGGAGGCCTCTGGTGATTTCATATGGACTGACCCATCGGTGAACACTGAACAATAATCGGTAGTCCTTCAAACAATAATTGAAGGACTGACTTGAGGACTGTGCACACTGCACAGCTGATCACAGCTGTGTGTACGGGTATTTTGGAGTGACAGACTCACCATCCTGCATGTGAGAACACACAAGTTTCTATTTTGTTTGAAGTATGTACATTTAGGAAGAAACTACAGCTTCAATGATTTGGTTTGATGTCCTTCAACATATCTTTGATACCTTGCTGAGGATGTGACAAAAACAGGAAGGCCATCTGACTGCCCTCTGAAAAAACAGAGGGCACAACCAAACTAAGCAATGTTTTAAAACAGTGTCAGCCCAAGGAAACCAGTTTCAGGCCTCATCCAAACACGAAACAAAAAACCCACTCAAAGTCATGGTTGGGTCTGGAAGACCCTCAGGCATGCATGGGGTCAAGAGATGATTTCTCCCTGTGGTTTGCTATGTATGGCAGCTTTACATCTGCAGGCTGGTTGGA
This sequence comes from Chatrabus melanurus, assembly GCA_900302635.1. Classification (NCBI taxonomy): domain Eukaryota; kingdom Metazoa; phylum Chordata; class Actinopteri; order Batrachoidiformes; family Batrachoididae; genus Chatrabus; species Chatrabus melanurus. The sequence continues at coordinate 10,896 of OMMV01050850.1, read as the reverse complement.
TACTGAGGGGAGTCTAGTCTTATCAGACTGTGCATTCACAGTACATCTTAGCACGCATTCTGCTGTGCTAAGATGTCTGTGCTAGGTTTATGGTGTCAGGGGCCAGTGCTTGGCAGCAAATACAAGACTTAGCAAAGGGTGAGCAGCTGTTCCCAGTGCATACTGGGGTTTCATGAGAACATGGGACAAAATATTTGTCCTTATTTTGTGTAAACCAGAGGACATTAGCAGCATTAATAACACTGTAAAATGATCCATAAACCTAAAATATACTCAATTTTGCTTTATTTCAAACCTATAATGGGTATTACGATGAAATGTTACTTACTATTTAATGGCATTATGTGGTCTGCTCCAGGATGATGAAAGTTGAAGCCCATTCGTCCTGTTGGAAGAAGAGGAATGAGTTACAAGAGAAGGAACACATGGAAATTGCTGATAAAAGCCTCCCTGTTAACAGACATTCATGTTAATCTTCCATTCTATTGTAGGAAATGAGGAAAATGCCAGCCGTGATGAAATATGAAATGAATAAGCAACAAATTTACTCACAGTGCTCTAGTAGAAAAGACAGCCACACAAAACAAATTTTTAAAAAAAAACAACAAGTTGGAATTATGCATTCCTTTGTTGTCACACATCTCGTGCACACACATAAACAAAGGCGACTATAACGCTAAATTCAACAGAGCGTTCATTGTGTTATGGTGACAATGTGTCCAAGACACAATGGCCCATCTGTCAGTGCTTTTGCAGGGAGAATCGAGTTTTGGGGAAACAAATGAAAGTCACTTCCTGGTATTTCTGTCCTTGTTGTCATAACCAACCAACGAACAACAACAAATACACACTTCAACAAAGTCAGAAATAACCTAAACGATTTACGACAAAATGTTACCATCTCACCATTGATACTTTTTCAGTGGTAACCACAAAGGCACACACTTCATCCCAAAGCACTGAAAATTAGGGCCGTCTCTTAAAATTCATCAAAACTAGCTTCATCAGCGTGTTCCGTAATGGCGGCGGCTGACAGAATCGGCCTCTACACCACAAGAAGCCACCAGCTATTATATCTAACATCTAAAAAAACCATTTCACTCTGATTTTGTCCTGCGCAGGGCTTTCAAATTACCGTATTCGACCGTTTAAGCGCACTGGGCGCTAAATAAATTGTTTTTATTGAGCATAGGGTACTTAGAAATCATGGCGTGCGGGTCTCGCTTTGACGCATGAAGCTTCGCTTCATAAAGCACGGCTACATGTGCGCAATGAAACCTGGGACAAAAATAGCAAGCGGTACATTTGAATTTCATTCCTTTATTCGGGGATTCCACGTTTACAAAGACATTTGGACACCCAAACTTGAGGAACTCTTTCTTCCATTTTACAAGGACACGTTTTCTGGGATTTGTGTGTGGGACTCGTTTTAACACAGGAAATGAAGCAAGGCTTCATGCGCGCAATGAAACCTGGTTTATTTACGACATCGACTCAGCTGAGGAACCCTCCTGTCTTCTGAAACTGAAGTACAACACCGCAAAAGGTAGGTTTCAGTCCATTAAGATTATGTTTTGATGCCAACTATTGCTGTGAATGGTGCGAATCCGGGCAATCTGGGTGGTGTGTTTTGATACCGAAATGGTCCCGGATGCTGGAAATATCACCAGACACCCTCCCCAGAGGCCCCACAAAGACCCTATGTACGCTAATTAGTGTCTGTGCGCTTAAACGGTCGAATACGGTATGCCGGCAGCCAGCAGGATTTCCATCCACTATGGCCGTGTGCGCTGGCTACTTTCAGATAGTTTTCAAAAAATAATTTGCTGCCGTCTAAAATATTCCCGCCATACACCGCCACCTCTTGTGTCAAGCCAAGCACGTGATTTATTGTTGTGATCCACTCAATCAGCGAATGATCAATCATCCGCACTCGACAATATGATCATGGATTCCCGAAACCGAAAGCCCATTCCCTCGTCCGTCGGGATGCGGACCAGGGTTAAAAACATGGTTTCAGCCGTTGGTCACTGAACATGACATAAATAAACCCTAGAATTTAAATCTTCAGCGAGACATAGCATAGCGGTCATCATATAGCTACTAAGTCCTCTTGTTTGCACGCATGTGAGAACGTCTGCTACACTGCATGCACTAGGGGAGACCGGGGTTGGTTGTCACAATGCTTATTACAGCCACACCAACTTGATTTTTTTTTCAATTTTCCTTTTAGTTGTGGTGTTGTTCTTGTTTCTACTTTGAGTCTGCAAATCAGCCAGGTCAGGTCAGAGAGGTTGACTTTTTAACTTAGTATCTCTCTTGATTTCAGTGTTGATCCATTCCATGGACAGGAGGGTTGGGTCACTGACTGTCTCATAAGCATTTGACACACAGTTTACGCCGTAACAGTTGAGTTACATGTATTTGTGCATAAATTAAATCATTAGACACTGTTCAATGGCTCCCAGTTAAGGCTTCATACATTAGTCATACACCATATGCACATACATCAACAATGCTAATCACTGCAGATATGTCACTAAGCCAAACCGCATTCTGCAGAGGATTATACAAAGAAGCCATACACTAGATCTGCCGCCACTTCGCTGCGCTGCCGCCACCTACTCATTTCAAATTGCCACCTACTATTTAATTTGTGGAACACCCTGTTTGTACCCGACACATAGCAACCACACAGCCCATCTAGATTCATTTGGAAAGGCCGGCGAAAAAAGGTTAAGCAATGTTTGGCGTATGTTGTTTTTAAGAAGCTTCTTGCAGAGCTTCACTGTGGGTGGCACAAAGGTTGCAAAAGCTGACATATTAAATATCTCTTGTGTTTACTGCTAGTGTAGGTGTTCAATATATGACATGGACTTCAAAAATCAGAGCAGCTGCATATTACATGCTGGTATGATGCAACAAAATGAGATGATATGGCCACATGAAACATTTAGTGGGAACTCTGAAAAACAGGAGTGGGACTAACATTTAGATCTGGTTCAAAACCAGATTGGCAGGGTAGGGGGAGAGTAAGGGGGAAGCCACCCTCCAGTTTAACTGATGTGGATTTCCACACTCCTATCAGCCAATCACAACATAGGAAACAGTAGGGCTCAGGGGCAACTACAGTGTGACAAGCCCAAACATTCACAGACATGTTCGTATGAAAACAAAGTTTTGTGTGCAATAAGTATATGGTGTGTGGCGTGGTGCGTCTTAGTTGTTTCCAAATGTTTATCATGAGTAAATGAGTATTAAGTTGGGAAATATTGGCTCATCAAGAGGATCCTGCCATTGGAGGTCAAAGATGGATGTTGGATCTAAAATATTGGGCCCAATCTTAATCAGATTTGTGGAAAACCCATAGTCCGGTCCATAAGTATTTGGACAGCGATGTTTTTTGTGTGTAATTTTGCCTCTGTACACCAGCACAACACAGTTGAAATGAAACAATCAAGAGCGTAGATGTTAATCTTGAATTCAAGAAGGTTTTACAAAACATTGCATTAACCATTTAGGAATTACAGCCATTTGTATATCCAGCCATTTTTTTTCCCAGGGCCCATAAGTAAGTGGGCAAACTAAATATAAGGATTATTTTAAGCACAAATCATCTCTTTTACAAGTCAGAGGATTGCTAAAGTCACTAAATACATCTTGGACTTCATTTACAACAATCATTACGAAATACAAACAATATGGTACTGTACGGTAAATCTGTGAGGAGTAGGTAGTTCTCAAAAACTGACTGACCATGCAAGAAAGAAACAGGTGAGGGAAGCCACAAAGACACAAATGGCAACTCCAAAGGAGTTATAGGCTTCTGTAGCTGTGATTGGAGAATATGTACATCGTGCAACTTTTGTCTGTTGTACAGCTTCATGCTGGAGCAGAACAAAGAAGGATTTTCATTCAAGAAAACAGATCAACTCTAGGCTCGAAACACCCATGGTGCCTTCTGGCAACCTGCAGCTTAAATTTCATGACTTCATTTTAAGAAAATCCTCCAGTGCTGAGCAGGTAGCTCTGTGGGATAGGAGTTGGACTAACAATATATTGACCGGTGTTAGATTCGAGGTGTGTTCTTCATGCCATCTGTCTGTGTCCTTGCACAAGGCACTGCATTCTCTCAGTCCATTCAACTGTAAATGACTACCAGCCTGTCATGGACTGGTATCCTTTCCTGTCCCATCTGCTTTACGCTACATTATCCAGGAATAAAAACTGGCCCAATAGGTCTCAGAACGTGTATAGGACTTAATTCTGCCTTGAATTAAAGCTAAAACTCCACACTACAGTACAAGCACATCTAGATTGTTTCATTTCAATTCCATTGTGGTAGTGTACAGAGACTAAGTTACAACAAGAACCCATCAGAGATGGGAACATCCCCCGCCTCCTTTGTTCTAGGCCAATGGGAACCTGAAAATAAATCAGTGACTTTGCGCTATACAGCACACAGGCTTCAGAGACTAAGTCCAGAAGTCTGGATCCAGAAATCCAGGAAAATATGAATTTTTTCCCCCCACAAATGTTGAACTCAGTTCATGATACACCCAGAAGTATTCACCTACCAAGTTTCATAAAGCTAGGGCAGTGAGAGCCTGAAAAAAAATTAGTGAGTTCTAATTGTTAACACCGGACGCCCAGACAGACAGACAGACATCATGACGACAATATCCCCCTTTCCGCTAACGTGGAGGCAGGGGACAAAAACTGTGTCACTGTCCAAATACGTATGGACGTGACTGTACCTGAACTTGATGTGCATTTTTACATGAGGAGACACCAAACCCAACCCAATGAATTATTTCGCTTATTTCAATTTCAAAAACAGCTCTGAACAATGTTTGAATGATATGAGAGATGAGCACATTTGTTGTCGTCGTGGGAGAAGCATTCTTTTCTTTGAACACCACCTTTTCCCCTGTACTTCACAGTTCACACTCAATTCTGGACTCAGAAAACATGTTTTACTGCTTCAATGATTATGTCGTGCCACATGATCAGAGCTCATGCACCAACACAGAGACCCAAGCCCCAAGGCAACATAGCATGACCTCACGCTCACCCAGTGTCATATGGATCTGACCCAACTGCAGTCCACAGTCAGGTCTCAATTACTATGAAGTAAGTGGAACACTGTCTCTCCATTTCAAATGTCACACCCTGACACTGAGGATTTAAAAAAAAATAAAAAAAAATCTGTGTTGCTTTCTGCAGCTCCTATTACATCTTATACTCAGGCCAGGGTTTCGTGAAGGTTCAGCAGACCCAAATTCAGGTGCATTGGTTAATGCGTGGGTGGTCTGTTTGTTGGAGTCCTTGAGAGAGAGAATCATTATCAGCCTCAGACATGCTGTCCTGTAGTGGACCCTGCACTTTGACTTGGTCCTGTTTGGTTGTTTATAAAGACAAGAGGATCAATAAAGTACTACATTACACATTCAGCACTAGAACACTGAACTGACTTTTAGTCTAGAATCAAAGCTGTGATTTTGCTGGTAGGATTGCAAAAGCTGCAATAAGCACATTCATATTTTGGGTGACAGAGGGGGACAGTTGCTTTTCTGAAGACTTAAAATAACCCCCGGCATGCTTCCCGCAGGAGTTGAGTGGCAGAGCCTGAGGGGCCAGAGTTGCTGCTGCTGTTCTGGTGATATTTGTTCACCGGATCTTTGGGCTATTCCCAACTCCCCCATGATGACTGTGCAGCAGCATTACCACTTGGGAGGCATGCCATCTGCTCTCCAGGCACAGCTCCAACAGCACCTCCCTTTCAAGTGCCTGCAATTTGCAGACTGGACAGTGACTGTGCCATGACCACTTTAGCAGCAAAGGGAAAATGTGAAGAGCCTGGATTCACTGGACATGGCCAGTGTCCATCGGTTTGGGATCTGATGCACCCATATGATGCATCAAGAAGGTTGGAGAAAAGCAATCAGATTCCAAATCTAGGACAATCAAAAACAAAAAAACATAATATTGAGGGCAATAAATAAACCTGCAAGGAGCCTTTATTAAAAACTGAGAAATTGGGCTATGAATCATTTGATATTGCCCATCAGACAGGAAAAATCATTAATGTGCCATTGAGCAAGGTCCTTAATCCCCAAGTGTGCAGTTCCCAAGTGTGCAGTTGAGCATCTTGCACAGCAGCAACACTGAAATTAGTGTGAGTGTGTGCGTGCGAATGTGTGGCATCATTGTAAAGTGCTTTCAGCATCTATGCATGACATTGAACAGCTCTGCAATGGATTAATAAAAACATTACCTTCAATCCAACCTGCTCCTTAATGTTTTTGTTTATTTTATAAAAATAAACGGAATTTTCTTATATGGCCCTTATCAACACCACTTAGTGCAGCATTGTAGTAGCAATATTGTGTAGCGTGATGTGTAATTGCATTGAGTAATATTGACTGAACAACATGGATCAAAGACTGGTGGTTTTGTTTTAGTTGTTAAAAATACATTCAACCGCATAATTATTAATATTGTTAATACATGCAAAAATATCTTTCAAAAAACATGTCTTCAAAAGTGGGCATTCACGCAAAAAGGGGGGGGGGGA
>OMMV01050825.1:0-12517 GCA_900302635.1 Chatrabus melanurus | reverse complement strand
ATCAACAAGGCATTTTCATCCACACAACTGCCGCTCACTGGATATCTTCTCTTTTTTGGACCGTTCTCTGTAAACCCTAGAGATGGTTGTGCGTGAAAATCCCAGTAGATCAGCAGTTTCTGAAATAGTCAGACCAGCCCGTCTGGCACCAACAACCATGCCACGTTCAAAGTCACTTAAATCTCCTTTCTTCCCCATTCTGATGCTCGGGTTGAACTTCAGCAAGTCGTCTTCACCACGTCTAGATGCCTAAATGCATTGAGTTGCTGCCATGTGATTGGCTGATTAGCTATTTGTGTTAACAAGCAATTGAACAGGTGTACCTAATAAAGTGGCCGGTATAATAAAATAATATTGCAGTGCATATATCTATACACTGCAATATTATTTTATCTGTGATATATATATATCACAGAAAAAATAACATTGCAGTCAGTTTTTTCCAACATTGTGCAGACCTTGAGTTTACTATTCATTTATTAATGGTGCTCCGTGTATTTATAAATTATTAAATACTGTATAAATTAATACCTTAGGTAACACGAACACCATTAATAAACGATTAGTAAACACAGTTAACTTAATTCATTGTTAGTTATTGCTGATAACGGTATTAACTAATGTTAATTAATCTACCATGATTGTAAAGAGTTACTGTCACACTTCAGCTCGTGAGATTTCTTCTTTTTTTTTCTAGGACTGCTCAAACCAACAACACTTGACAATCATCATCTCTTTCTCTCTCTCAGTATGTGAAGCAGAAACACAGAGAGCTGTTGCAGCCTACAGAAGATGATATAAAAGAAAGGTGACTACGACCCGTGAATGGACATGTGCAGGAAAAATTTTAAGAAATCATGTGGAAATGCTAAATCTCTGCTGTTGCCGGGTAGACCATCTTCCATCAATTTAACCAGTGCCATGTGGAGAAGGGGCTAATGTCATTATCATTCTCCTTCTCACCTCCAAACTCTCTTTCTTGCCCGCCCACAACAGGGTTGTAAGTGTTGCAACACATTTGGTGAGGAAAGCAAATAGGTCTTGTTGTCTCAGTCAATGTTTACTTCGACTGGGACAACAACAGTTATTTGGCATGCAGAAAAGACGGTATCACTAAGCCAATCTCACTTGGTCTCATAGTCTAGACTGCGCCCGGGTAGCCTTATTGTTTGCAAGATGCATAAAACCAAAACATTTGTGGTTTGAGTTTGTTACAATTCACCCAAGTAACCCTCTTTCAGTTTCCTGAAAGTCTCCACTGTCTACCTTTGATTATTGGTGCACAGACTCCAAGTCTGCAGTCTGATTATACCCCTGCGAGACGGGAAAGAACTTGTGATTTGCAAGTTTTTTGCTAAGAAGCAATTCTTGCACTAGACTTTCTAAATCCAGTTTTGTTTTTTTCTGCATCAAAACCATCCCACACACTGAAAAGGTCACACTACTTACCTTTTGATATTTCATGCACATTAACAACCAATGTAGCACGTCCTAGCATAAAGTACTTGGTGACGCACTCATGAACTGACTGAACTCATTCTTACTTTTCTTTTTTAACTTCAACTTGGTTAGGCATTGACAGCGACAACCACCAATTACCGTCCTAAGCTGTGGAGCTCAGAACTTTTTAAAAGCTAAAACTTTAGCTGACACTGACAGAATCTACACTAAGTAAGGGCCAAATGCGTGTGAAAGTCTAATCTTTGACATATTTTCTTGCGTATTTGTATGTCTGTCATTTCAAAAACTTGTCATCGTTACCAAAATAACATAAAACAACAATAGCTCCCACCATTCCTCAGCCGCCAGATCCACAAAGCTGCTGTTTAGACCCTCAACAAAGCCTCAGTACATACACTGTACCCACCATGTGCTCTATCTATCTCCAAGACTGTTGGAAGGGTTCCAAGTACAGGCTGGATACCGTAACGGATCTGTCTCATGGCAAACACTCAGATACATTTAGCACCTAATAGGGCTGGGTGATTAATCGAATTTTGATTTCAATTACAATTTTGGCTTCCAACGATTACAAAAATAATGTAACTGACATAAAACAACTATTTTGCAATGATGCTCTCCTTTTGCCATTTGCGATGAATCCACACTGTAAACCCGATTTGTTGAATCTGATTACATAAATTTTTTAAATTAGTGGCACCAAGTATTTTTTTAAGTTACTGAATAAAAAAAATGTTCCTTTAATTTAAAATTTTATTTGGTGCTACTTACAATTTTTTTATGTTATCGGTTTTTTTGAGTTAAATTAACTTGTCAGGTTTTACAGTGCAAACAGCAACCTCTGGTATGTGTGTGCCCGGTGCAGACGACCACTGCTAGGCAAGCGGTCCTGAGGCCCTTTGGCGCCAGTGCTTATCTCCAGATTCTGTAGCATGACGCGGATGAGAGTCTGTGACTTCCCCTGGACGGTATGCCAGTCCCACTCAGGATACCTCCACAGCCAAGGCCGGCACCCATTTACCACTGGGTGGACTGAGACAATGCAGATTAAGTGTCTTATCCAAGGACACAGACAGGTAGGGTGAGTGGGAATTGAACCCAGGTTATGTTCAATCATTTCAATTGTGGCCAAAATAATTGTGATGATGATTTTTGCCATAATTGAGCAGCACCAGCACCTTTTGTTTGGTCATTTTTCACACAGGTTAATTAAACCATTGGTCCTGGTCAAGACAGCACCAAGTGATTTCAGGAATAAACTTCTCCCCTCTGCTTAAAGTGGTGTTAATTTGTTGGCCCCACAGGGCGCACATCTTGAGACCGCTGGGTTAAACGGTTAATTTGTGTTTCTAAAATGCATATGTGCGTCCTTTACCTCTGCGTTCTGTAGTAATAACCAAAGCTCCTTGCTCGTCCCCCCAGCCCACCGCGGTGCGAGCAGTAAGTCGGAACTCGTACGTCTGCTCCGGGAAAAGTCCGGTGACGGTGAACTGGCGCGCGTTGGATCCAACTTCGACCGTGGTCCATCGCTGAGGATCCCTGCTGTTCAGGCGGTAGGAGATCTGGTAGCCTGGTGAGAGACAGAAGGAAAGACAGGAGGAGGAAGAGCACTGAATGTGTGTGAAATTTGTATTTGTGAGTCTCTGTCCGATTTTAGACAACAGACAAGACAGGAAACAGTCGGAATGAACAATACCATCCACGACACAGTCTCACATTCAAACCAACACCTGCAAGTAAACAGTTTTCTGCAGCTTTTAAAAATGTTCATCACAGTTCTGTGGAGATTTGATCCATGCGGTTGGACGAGAACTCACCGAAGCATTTCTATTTGCATATTTGTATATATGGAGCCGTCGGAGTGTAAGGGCTCTCCAACCCTGCTCCTGGAGAGCACCTGCTCTGCATATTTTCCATCACTCCCTGCTCTTCCCACGACTGATTGGACAAGTCTGGTGCCTGCCGCCTCTTGATTGGCAGAACACACCTAAGTTAATTAGCTGTGGTAAGAGCACAGAAGGACGGCTAATATGCAGGGCAGGTGCTCTCCAGGAGTCGGGATTGACGTCCTAGTCTTAAACTTTACCACGAATGGAATCAACTACAGACAAAGCCATAATTGTCATATTTTTGTCTACATTTGTTTGTTTCTCTGATTTTTAGTAGGATTACCTGATTACCTGCTTTTATAAGATGATGAATCCATTAAACATTGGTGAAGACCTGAATATGATGCACGAGTAAATTATACCTTCCTTTAATACTGTAAAATCAGCCTCGCCTCAGTGTGAACTGACACTTCTTTTCAGGACACAGGTGGTTGGCAATGTTGATACCTTTACAAGAAGACAAAGGTCCAAGCCAACAAGGGGGTTTAGGGTCCTGGTGCTTCCAGTCGTACTGTCTGGTTGAGAGACTTGGACACTCAGCAGTGACCTAAGGCGATGACTGGATGCCTTTGGCACTAGGTCTCAATAGAGGATCCTTGGATACCGCTGGAATGCGAGGGAACATCAGCTTCAACATTATGGTCATGTGGTCCTTTTCCCTCAGCATGATTTAACATGCAGGTGCCTCAGTGCTGAGGACCCCAGCAACTGGAGAAGGCCAAGGACATACCCACCAATCACCTGGATGTGGCAGACAGACGGCTATTTTCAAGAGGTGGGGATGGACCAGTTGTCTGCCTGGGTGGATATAGTGTGGTGGATACGGCAACGTGTGGCACCGTACCCAGGAAAGCAGGAAATCTTTCCCCAGACACCTGCTTTCACATGAACCACAGTATTAGTAAAAGAAGAAAGTCATTACTTCAAACTTTTCACAGAAAGCCACGTTCTTGTGCAGGCAAATGGAGACATCATAGCATTGCTATTTGACAGCTCGGAATGAGATGTGTTAGAAAGATAATTTCTGTCAATAATGTAAAAAAAAAGTGCATTGCACAACTGATTTCCCACAAAGGCAATTTGGCGTGGATCTGGCGAGCGGTCCAAGTGTGAAAAGTAAAGGTCGTTGCATAATACCTTGACAGAGAGACTATGTGCTCAAAAGACTCAAAATCCCTAATAAGTCCCCTGGTTTCAACACTGAAAAGAGAGAAATGCACTCAACAAAATTTGTAACTCTGCATCACCAATATTTTGGCAGCTGTGTCAGTCGTGTGTTGATTGGCCAGCTGCGAGTTTTTTTTCTTTTTCTTCCATGCTCACTCTGAACTTTCTCCACACCGTTTCTTCCAGGGATGGAGGTGAGACTTCAGCAAAATGATAAACGAATCACAATTTTAGTGTCAATTCCATGTGTAATGTGATCCTTTCTGTGCAGCTGTGCAGTCGGGTCCATAAGTATTTGGACAGTGATAATTTTTGTTATTTTGCCCCGACACACCATCACTATGGAGCTGACATGAAACAATCAAGGTGGGTTTGTAGTGCAGACTTTCATTTTTAATTCAAGGTGTTTAACAAAAAATATTAATTTTTAAAAAACTATTAACTTAATAAAATTATACAGCTTCATGCTAGGGTGGCACAGATAAGGATTTTCTTGATCTGTTTTTATTGTATTAAAGTCCTTCTCTATTCCTCTCCACTATGAAGCTGTACAACTGGTGATGCAACAGACAAAACTTGCACTGTCCGCAGTTTCTCTGATCACAGCCATAGAAGCCAATAACACCTTCAGAGTTGCCTAGGTGTCTTGGTGGCTTCCCTCACTAGTCTCCTTCTTGCACAGTCACTCAGGTATTGAGAACTGCCTACTACACACAGATTTATCATACAATACCATATTGTTTGTATTTCTTAACGATTGATGTAAATGTATTCCAAGACCTATTCACTGACTTAGAAATGTTCACGTATCCATCCCCTGACTTGTCTGAAGAAAACTGGCTGTAAAAGTGAACATTTCTATTTATACTACTCCTTATATTATATAAGGACTTGTATTATAAGGTTAATGCAATGTTTTTGCCCCCAAATTAAAGCTGAAAGTTTACACTACAAGCACTCTTGATTGTTTTATTTCGACTCCATTGTGGTGGTGTACAGAAGCAAAATTAGAAAAACAGGGTCACTGTCCAAATACCTTTGGACCTGGCTGTACATTTTCTCAAAGTTTTACAGAGGAACATGTTATAGGCAGGCACACAGGCTGTCTCCAGGTTTATTCAGTGGCCTTATGCCCTGGGTTTACCAAATGGGTCGGGTCAGGTCTGGGAGCATGTGCTCGGGCCACGTGTCGGCGCGTCCACCACACCATGGACCGCCATAGGTTATGGATCGCAACCACCCTGTCAGACAACAGTTTCATCACCAACTCTCCAAAGTAACCATCTACCTGCTGCAGCAAGGTGAAACGTGGACGCCCCCTTGGCCTTCTGTAGCCGCTGGGGTCCTCAACACTGAGGCACCTGCGTACTGGATTATGCCCAGCGAAGCGCTCCACATGGACAAAATGTCATAGCTGATGTTCCAACATAATGCAAGTGATACTCCTCACCTTAGTCTCACTAAGAAACCATTCGCTTGACACAAAGTCATTCCAGCAGCACCCAAGGATCCTCCGAAGAGACCTAGTACCAAAGACATCTAGTCATCGTCTTAGGTCACTGGTTAGCGTCCAAGTACCATAACCATACAGTAAGACAGGAAGCACCAGGACCCTAAAGACTTGGACCTTCCTTCTCATGCAAAAATATCGCAGCACCTCCGTCCAGCAATCTCATGACTCCATAAGCTCTTCCCAGGTCTACAAGTTCAACACTTTCACATACAGATACACTTCTGATGGTCCTGGAAGCCACTGAGAGCCTGGATCTTAGTCTTGATTTAGGACAATCGCAAACCCAGACAGTTCGATTCCTCACTCAGCTTCCATTGATTCGCAAAGCCACGGTCAAAAAAAGCTTTCCTCTCCAAAAAAGGCACCTAAGATGCTGGTTTCCACAACCCTCCTCAACACCTGGTCCATGCAAGTAAGCCATGCAGTCCATGATTTACTGTATATGATCACAGATTTGGTGGGTTAGGGTTAATCAACATGGCAAGGCCGCGCTGTTTTCATATAACTGCACAAGTAGACCGCACTTCAATCCAGACGTTTCTTTGGTGGTGCTCTAGAACTGAACCAGAACACAACAAAAACAAGAAAACTCCGTTAATTTTTCAACTCGTTTTCCAGTCACTCATCAGTGTTTTTTTTTTCCTTTCCATTTTTCTGTTCATCTCTTTTAGACAAATTTGCCGTGAAACCCTTAAACACAGAAAAATAAACACAGAGGACGTTTTGTGTGTGTTTGCTTAAGAATATTCACATCCCCTTGTTTGTCCTTTTTCTGTGACCAATCACTGATCAAAGTGCGTTTGCATTCTCAATTAGTCCCACATGTCCTCATCTTTGTGTTGTAAAAACCCGAATGGTTAAAGGATGCAACGCTCACACATTGGCACTCTTATACACACACACACGCTATGACAGGATATACACACAAGATATATTTTGTCTTGTTGGTTGTGATTCATAGTGTACAGAGCGGGTGTCTGTTTCTCTGTCTCGTGTGCGCTAGGCCATGTAATAACACCAGCACCCTTCACCACATACACACACACACACACACACACACACACACACACACAGAGGAACCACTGATCCCCAACCAAGCTTTCCACAGGCCACTGACCACCGACAAAGGCTCTATGTATGAAGATTGTGTGGTACACCTTCCATAAACAACCAGACTCGTGCACAAACACGTAAGTGTGTGTGCGGGGCACTTTGGTGCTGAGGTGATTGATCCACAATAAGACTGTCAGTATGATAATCTGCTCAGAAGCAGCTAATCTGGTTGTGCTGGTGCTAATCTCATCAGATATCTTGGCTGTATGTTAATGTGAAGCAAGTGTGTGGCAGATTATTGGATAACAGATAGACTGAAAATCCTCTTGTATCTAAACAACTGGGTCAGCAGTACAGCTTTACATTCTCTGTCGAATATCATTAGAGCATCTCCGCAGATCAGACAGACGAGGCGAAATCTGCGGCACGCCACATTTTGTCATGTAAATTTAAGACCAGCTCTTTGTTTCTACCCACCCACCGAAAGAATGTTCTTGCCAAAATTAATGGATGTCAATTTTATGGCCAGAGCTGCTCCAAACCCTTTGCAGCTGTAAAGTTTTAAGCTCATCACTGTAAGGGTGTGGTGCGACTGCATGGGGTTATCACACTCTTCCCGTCTCATCACAATTATCTTGCTAAAAATAGAGTTTATAATTGCTTGATGAGAAAGAAGTTCATGAGCCATTGAGCAAGTCTGATTAGCTCTAAATACTCTTGGGGAAAGTGGAGACCTAAGGTTAGAGAAGTGAGCTTGTGACCAGAGGGTCATTAGTTCAAGTCCCTGATCAGACGGAAAAATGACTAATGTGCCCTTGACCAAGGTCTTTAATCCCCAAGTCGGTCCCGGTGTGCAGTTGAGCGCCTTGCATGGCAGCACCCAGTGGTGGGCACAGTTCAGATCATCGGCTAATTAGTGAAGGTAACTTTTTCCTTACAAGATTAGCTTTTCAGCTAACTTTGGAAAAACATTACCGGATCAATTCGCTTCCACGGAATTTAGTTCCGCTAACTTTAAGTCAGCTGACATTTTTTTTCAAAAGTAGTGTAACGGACAAAAACGTATGTACACCCTAAAACCACACGTTTGTTCCTGTTGGAACTTATAAACTAATCTCGTAAGCGAAATCAACACATCACCCGGAGGCAACAAGCATCACCTTGAGGAGAAGGAGGAGAAGGCGGCCAACCCAGAGTAGATTCATCAATTAGATTAAAATTATTTTTATTTCTTAATATTTCTTATTCATTTAATACTTTTTGTACCGTGAACTAACTGCATGTTGAATGGAAATTAGGGTTTAATTTCTTTTGTTCATTTTATTGTTTATGTACATCTAGATTCTCATCTGATCTTGGCATGCTAAACCTTTACTTCCATGTTTACACTTCAACATATTAATATTCCAGCTCTTTTGGTTCGTTCGTCAGCCTGATTAATTCACGGAAACGGTTACCACTAAAGACTATTCAAACCTCAGAATCCTACAGCAGCAGTCTTACTGTTCTTGGAATCCGCCGTTATACGTGCCTGTTTATGTGTCACTTGATTCTAATTATATCTGCCAACTTATCAGTTGCCCCAATGTGATGATGATAATTTTTCAAAATCAATATATAACAAAATTTTCAAAGTTAAGGGGGCATTTTTCAGCCTTTATTATAGTGACAGTGAAAGAGAGACAGGAAACAAAGATGGAGAGACATGCAGCAAAGGTCGCCCAGGATGGGATTTGAACCTGGGGACGCTACAGACCGCATTCTGCGGCATGTGGTACACGCCTTAACCCCTCAGCCACGAGCACCCTGAGGGCCCAAATTTTGATGGCGGACACAAAAAGAACTTGCGCACAAGCCCAGTTGGGGCGTGTCAGAGCGCACTTGGTTATTTAAGCAACGGGAAACACTGGAGCAAAGCTGGGCACTGTGCACAAAAGGGTTAAGTTTATCGTGTTCATTATTCATGGGTGTTTTGTAGGCTGAACATGATACCAAACAATCAGAGTGGGACTTATCCTTCCATTTAAACTGGAGTGCACCAGGCACACACCGCTGTGGTATGGAGGAAGCAGATGCAAATGAAAGGATTTCTGGCTCATTAATGGCTTCAGTTTTCACAGTGGGTCTGGCCTTTAGACATAGTTTGAAACAAAAATGCAGACTACTAAACTGCTAACAACCCATGATTTCATGCAAAAACACATGACAAACTCTAATCGCACCAACCTTAAGAGAAAAAGAAAAACTCATAGGCCGTGTCCTCATGTACATAAAGTGCATCACTGCCTTGGAACAAATTAGAACATGCTCTTCTACAGTTGATGTTCAAGGCTCCTTTCTCCTTGGTTCACCTTGTCTGCTAGTGTACAATGGGTCGAGAGCCCAAGGAGAAATGAGGCATTCATAAACACAAAGGAAAGCACTAAACAACACTTATTTGTATCTGCATAAACATACATACTCATACATTTAAATCAGTCCCTCCAGGAAGTTTCAATGTCGCGATCGCACCAACTGACACAAATTCAACCAATCCCCATGAACGGGTAAATGAACTGCATTTCAATACACACTCAACGTGCTTTCCAATGATACCTCACATTCACCAGTTGAGTACCTTACATGGCAGCATCCTAACATTGGTGTGTGTGTGTGTGTGTGTGTGTGTGAATGCACCATGTGCAATGTTACGGTGGAACACAAACAACAAACAAAAGTCAGCAATTGACAAACACTGTTCTTACTGTATGGTTGTGAGACTTGGATGTTAACCAGTGACCTAAGGCGACGACTGGATATCTTTGGTACTAGGTCTCTTCGGAGTATCCTTGGGTACCGCTGGAATGACTTTGGATCAAACAAGCAGTATACCTAGGGATACTAAGATGAGGAGAATAACTTATATCATGAGGGAGCATCAGCTTCAACATTTTGACCATGTGGAGCGTTTCTGTGTGCATGATCCAGTGCATAAGTGCCTAAGTGTTGAGGACTTCAGGGGCTGGAGAAGGCCAAGGGGACAGACGCTCAAGCTTCATCTGACTGTGGCAGATAGATGGTTACTTTTGAGAGGTGGGGATGAACCGGTTGTCTGCCTGAGGGGTTGCCATCCAGGACCCAAGGCGGTTCCGTGGTGTCGTGGATGCGGCAAAGTGTGGCACCTGCGCATGCTCCCAGACTTGACTTGACTTGTTCTGGTACTGTGCGTCACCACATCCATCACACTACGGAACCACCTTGGGTCCTTCATTTGACACAAAGTCATTCCAACAGTTCACAAGGATCCTTCAAAGAGACGTAGTACCAAAGACATCCATTCTGCACATTAGGGTCTGCTCCTTTCTCTGCCCTTGGAGTTGGTCCCCAGGTGCCGGACTGTGTGGCTGCCCACTGCTCCTAGTGGTTGGGTTGTGTCTAAATGTAATTAGGATGGGTTAAATGGAGAGAACTGAATTTCCATACAGGGATGAATACAGTATCTATCTATCTATCTATCTATCTGTCTGTCTGTCTGTCTGTCTGTCTGTCTGTCTATCATTCATCGCCTTTGGTAGCCAGTTAGCATCCACGTCTCACAACCATACAGTAACACAGGAATCACCAGGACCCTAAAGACTTGGACCTTTGTTCTCCTGCAAAGGCATCGACATTGTCAAGCATCTTTGTCCAGGGACCTCATGACTCCATAAGCTCTTCCCACTCATCTCTTGATCTCAAAGATCGAGGACCCAGAGATATAGATTTACTGCAGAGACAAGTGAATCTCTCTACAAGTTCTACATTTTACTGCATACAGGTGCATTTCTGATGGCTGAGTCTAGAAAGTCATTGAAAGTCTGGGTCTCAGTCTTGATCCAGGACAATCGCAAACCCAGACACTCGGACTCCTCGCTCAGCTTCTCAAGTGCTGCGATCAGCATCGTCTTTGAAGTCAAGGTTAGTAAATCTTTCCTTGCCCATGAAGTCACCTGAGCTGCTGTTCTCCACAACTCTTCCCAACACGAGTCCATACAAGCATTGAACAGTAAGAGTCATCCCTGATGAATGTCAGAGTCCAATGGGAAGGAGTCAGAGACACTGCCCCCGCTCTGCACAGCACCTGTGTATGGTCTGGCTGTTTTATTGGGGATTTTGCAAATTTTCAGAATGTCCCATGGAGCAAGCCAGTCTTCTGAATAAAATGCTTTGCAAAAATTGACATCGCCAGCAAATAAACACTGTCCATATTTGTGCTTAGGTTTACTGAGTACCTGCAGAGCTAGAATGTGGTCAATGGTTGACTTCTTGGGCGTAAAGCCAGACACTTCTGGTCACTGAGCAACAAGCAACTGGGACTGAATCCCGTTAAGAATGATCCTTGCACGCAACCAAGACCAGTGTAATATCCCAGTTGTTGTTGTAATTCAGGCGATCACCCTTTCCTTTCCAGAGTGGGATGATAAGTCCTTTCTTTCGGTTCTCCCAGCTCCCAGATTGAAACAAAGATTGTTTGCAATGCCAGGTAAACCACATCTCCACCCACCTGGAAGAGTTCAGCTCTAATTCCACAAAAAAACAGTCAAATCACCAGGACAGACGCTGTCAACGCGTGTTAGATTAAATATGCACGATTAGTGGTAACTTTAGTGTTGTACGAATCACAAAGTGATAGGAGGCGTGCTTGACTGTTTGTGTGACAAACTGCATGTGTGCGTGAGAAAAAGATACGGTAATAGTGTAGAAATAAAATGTCTCACTGGAACAATTTCCCTTTGATTTTGCATGCATTTAAATAAAAACAATAATAATCACAACTGTTTTTGCCATTTTCAGTTGTTCACACAATTTCATTGCAAAAAACATCGCAACAAGCGTTGCAATTTTTGAGAAACACTGCAACAATCTCCCCCCTTTAAAAAAAAAAGAAGGTGAAATTCTAGAGGAAATGCTAAATTGCCCCCTCACACTTAACAAGGACACAGCAGGACTTTGTGTGTGTGTGGGTGTCTGTGTGATAAAAAAAAGAGTGAGAGATTGGCCCTCCCACTCATCCTTCTGTCACAGAGTGGTGTCGCACTAAATGTCCTCTCCCTGTTCTATACAGTCACACATCACTCGCACGTTCCTGCTTGACTTCCTCCCCCACCGAGAGGACCAACTCTACTCCTCTGTGTGATACACGCACCTGTCTCTGTCCTCAGCTCCCCACATCTCCTCTCTGCTGTCTCCACCCTCCTGTCCTCTCTGTTTCCAGCTCAGCAGATCTCCCATTCCTCTCGCCTCGCCTTCTCTTCATTAATCTGGTCTTTCTGATTCACTCTGCATGCTGTGATTTGCAGTTTCAGAAACAACTAATATGTGTGAATCTCAGTGTGAATATGAGGGTATGTATGCAGCAGGAAAGCTGTCGTGCTTCAGCAGCTATAATAGCTTTTCACCCGAATGCAAGCCTGAA
>OMMV01050608.1:1497-12050 GCA_900302635.1 Chatrabus melanurus | reverse complement strand
TTCCTCCAATCTTCCTGTACATCTGGAGTTGCATCTGGCTTAAAACCTGCCGAATCAACTTGTGGACCCCTTAGCAGATCAGCTGTGAAGACCCCAAGCAAAAAAAAAAAAATGGCCACTGGAAAAGTCTAAGGACACACCCATGTTTCACCTGGCTATGACAGATGGCTGGCTACTTTTGGGAAGTGTGGAGGGACTGGTTGTCTGCCTGGGTGGTTGCCATCCATGACCCAAGGTGGTTCCATAGCATGCTCCCAGACTGGACCTGACCTGACCTTTGGTGCTGACAATAGTTTTATTATGTATGTGAAACAAGGCTTTAATCATGATGTATATTGAGGATGACACTTTCCCTCCAATATTCATGTATGTTCAAAATGCCCCTCCCCCGCCCCAAATATATTGAAATGCAAAATATAAAAGAATTAATACTATGACAGGCAACCAAGTACTGCCGTCCTAAATAGATGAGCAAACGTAATCATAATCATCACTAAACTTAACAAATTAGTAATTACTACGCAAGTCACATAGGGGCCCACAAATTACACGAAGGTCCCGCCTTCACCTCCCCCTCATGTCAAAGCAGGTATCAATATTTTGATTAAAGGATAAAGATACTTCACAAAAACAGAGCAAGAGAGAAAAAAAAATAAGAATAAATTGCAGGAACGGCAATCATGTCAACTTTTGTTCTCTCCAAGTCTGACATCAGGTCGGACGGCCCCTGAGCAGAATTTGCTTTGGGCCCTGTGGAGATAAGGACCGGCTCTGGATACAAAGTTTTCACATTTTCTGACTGTATTGTCTCATTATTTCATTACTTTCAAATGTATTAAAAGGTGGAAAACTAGAATGTAATATGAGTGTTACGTAGGGTATATCACCATGACGAGCAGGGGAGAGGAGGAGAGAGACTTGGAGAGGAGAAGATAGGATGAGGAGAAAATGAGAGGAGATGAGAGCTGCTGCCTAGTGTCCACCTAAGTATAGTTTTAAGTAAATGAAAGCATCAGTTTGCAAAACCTTGGCCACAGTGTCTGAGCTTGGCTTCACATAGCAGTTTAGGACTCAAAGCATGTGCTGGTGCCACATGTAGCCACATCCTCCACACTATGGACCTGTCTTGAGTCCTGCATGTCAAAAACCCAGGTAGACAACAGGTCCATCCCGATGTCTTGAAAGTAGGCATCCATCTATCACATGCAAGGTTTAACGTGGGCACAGTCTTGCTCTTTTCCAGCAGCTGGGGTCTTGGACACTGAGGCACCTGCGTGCTGGATCGTGCCTCGAGAAACGTGCCACATGGCCAAAATGTCACAGCTGATGTTCCCTCACAATGCCAGTGACACTCCTCATCTGTGTCACCATTCATCTGACACAAAGTCATTCCAGCGGTACCCAAGGATCCTCTGAAGAGACACCTTAAACCTGTGAAAACTTAAAAGACTAGCTGCTAATTGCCTGACAGGACATACTGCTGCTTCCCCCCCGCTGGCGGTTAGTGTTTCTGCACCGTTTCCCAAAAAACAAGGTTTCACTGTCCACACACAGAAACAACTCCGCCGTATTCTTTTTAATCCACTCTGGAGGGTGTTTTCAAACAGCGCCGTTTTGGGGTGGGGAAAACGGCGAATTAGCCATTTTCCTATGAAAACGTAGCCATGTTTACAAGGCCTAAGTAGCCAGGCCATCAGGACAGTACAGAATCATGTGCCAGGACCTAGCGATCACCCGTCATGACTCCGGTGGAACGAGACGTAGGTTTCAGAGGGGCGAAGTACTTTGATTCCTCTGTAAGTAGGCCGAGTATCACTAGACCATAGATGGTGAGTTGTCTGATCACAGATTCCTCAAACGCCTCCTTGTCTACTGACAACTGAATCCTCATGGAAGCCACAAGAAGTCTGTGGTCAGAAATCTTTACATTACATCTAATGAAACAATCCCACAGACCTCAGGATAGATTTCGTCCTCCCCAATGTTCGCTTCATGGTTCCAGCTTTGATGTGAAATGTTTCCTGTTTTTCAATTCATAGACTATCCTTTGACATGTCCTTGCATAAATGGTAGATAGACTTGGGGATTCAGGCCAAAAGAAGGTTTTTGAAATATAATGGAATACATTTCCAGGAGCTGTGTCTAAAAGACCGTATTCCACTTCAGTCAAATCCACAGATGAGGCTTCGCCTGTTTTCCCCTCTTTTCTTTAAAGAAGGAAAAGGAAAGACTGTGGCCCAACTGTGGCTGCAGCAGTGTTCTAAACAAGACGCTCAATAATGAATGTTACGTATTGCTGGAGGAATCCAAACAGGAACAGCCTGGCCTGGGCTGACCAAGCAATCAGAGAGGGCAGACAGGAAATGGCTGCGTGACCTCAGGGTGTGGTGGGCTGAGTCCCGATGCCGTGTCCAGCAGACTCTCGTCTCACAGCACCACTAACCCACATATCTCATGAGCACACTTGGAAAATTTACTTTAAAAACATTTTCTGACGTATTTACTAAGGAGCTGCTAAAAATAATAAATCTGTTTTGGATGTATATTAGTTTTCTGTGTGCAAACTTACCAACTTAAATACACTGTAGTTGAATGTTAGAGTGTTTTTGTTGAACTTTTACAGCAGTACTATTGCATTTCTGTATGAAGCACTTTATGGTACATTCTACCACAAATCATCTTTTTTTTGGCTGCTCCCTTTTTGCTCGGGGTTGATTTGGCACAGGTTTGACACCGGATGCCATTTCTGTTGCAATTCCAGGTGTACAAGGAGAAATGGAGCATTCTGCTTGGTAGGCAAGCACACCAACCACTTGCACCACCGTCCTACCATAAATAATCATAAAATAAAATATATATACACATTACAAAATCATCTGTAAAATCTCATCAATCATTATGAGTGCTTACGTTTCTAAAGTCAGTTTCAAGTATCAGCAAGTTGATTTTAATGGTGCAGTATAATGAACTGAAGCCAAAGGCACCCAGGAAAGGCATGTAAAATTGTTTTTAAATTCTCCTTATCAGTTCTATATTTTGGATAATGGTTTCCAGTAACATAATAAATAATGAGTATCTTAGTACCTTAGTTGTACTTATTTATTTATTCTAGAAGTTTTTTTTAATGTCATTGCACCGAAAGGTTGCCATTCAATTTCGTTGTACATGTACAATGACAATAAAGATATTCTATTCTATTATAATGATATTATTAGCATCAAAATATAATTATACTTTCTACCCAACAATAACGCCCTCTCTTATTACTAAATTTTGAACTAGATTTCATTTGAAAGACAGCATTCAGAAGTCAAACATATTGGTGGAATTGGTCTTTTATTCATTTTTTTCTATACCCGCTTATTCCAATTAAGGGTCGGGGGGGGGGGACTGGATCCTATCCCAGTGGTCATTGGGTGAGAGGTGGGGTTCACCCTGGACAGGCTGCTAGTCCATCGCAGGGCCACATATAGACAGACAAACACATTCACACTCTCGCTCACACCTACGGTCAATTTAGAGTCACCAGTTCACCTAACCCACATGTCTTTGAAAGTGGGAGGAAGCCGGAGCACCCGCAGCGAACCCACACAAACACCGGGAGAACCTGCAAACGCCACACAGAACGGACCACGTCTGAAGCGAACCTGGGACCTTCTCGTTTTGAGGCAACAGTGCTAACCACTAAGCCACCGTGCCGCCCTGGTCACAGTCAATTATTTTAAGAAATGGATCTTAAAAGAAAGGTTTAACAAGCCTGGTTGCCCTCTATCAAACATGAACACATGAAAAATTAATATGCGTGTGTCCAGTCCAATGATAGACAATGTGCTAGCTCGTTAAGCCAGATTTAGAAGAATGCAAGCAGAAAGAAGTGCTGGCTCAGTTCTACAAAAGTAAAACACCCTCCAGTACAAACAAAAACTTTAGCAATTTGCAACTTTCAGAAAGTGTGTAGTGCAAACACCTGTACACGACTGCTCTTGCAATATCGTATGTCAAATTTCTATGGTTGATAAATAGCCTTGATAAATATGGTAAAACAGTGTCTCCCAAAGGAGTCCAAACTGGAAGGCAAAGCAGGAACACAGATTCCAGTTACTTTCAACATTTCAATGTGATAACAATCACATTTTGTAAATAATTGCTTTTAGATGAAATTTAGCCCTGGGCTTATCCACTGGGGCTATCCCGGGTGGGGGGGGGATGTTTTTTGAGGAGGATTGGGCCATGTCCTGCCAAACGTGCATCAATTATATTTGCTGGCCACTTGAGGATGCTGATATCCAAAAAGTACATTTTTTTCCCCTTTTTATATTTGGAAGCATGTGCCTCTAATGCCTCCTTTTGTCTCAAATGTTTTCAGCTCCTCCTTTGCTTTTTGAATTTTTCTTGTCCACGCCTTTCATTGACCACCTATCTCACTGTTGCGCTACGTTTGCATTACTCCAGAATGTTAACGCGTATTAACAAACTTGGTCATAATTGTCCAATGAGCCCACTCATGGAATGTGCAATCAGCATGCTCTCATACTCACCCCGGATGACAGGCACGCACAGAGGGGCCAGTGAAGTGACACACTGGGCTGGTAAAGCTGCTACTGTGTGGGCGGGTGACCGGCTCAATGATGCATTGTCCCAGTATGCCAGATGTCCAGTATGCCACTGCATAGGAAACATGAAAATAAATGAAACAATTGCATCAGGTAATGATTAACAGTTTCTCTCTCTCTCTCTTATATGCGCGCACACATGCACACAGAAAAATGACAATGGAGACATCTTGCGTGGATCTTTTTTCACCAGTGTTGCTTCCAATTCTGTTTAGAATTGATTTGCGCACAAAGCCTGAGTACAATTTTTTTCCTAACAAACCAGGAAGCTACTACTTTTGGTTTGCATTCTTTTTATTGTGTTTGCAGCTGCTGGTGTATATCCGCTTCCACGTTGATGTGGATATTATTAGATACCTTAAGAACAAGCTTGACTTTTATATTTGACAGTGATCTTATACAGAAGTATCTTTGAATAAGTATTCTTTTTTCTTTTTTTTTTAAAGAAATAAACTTGGTAGCAGTGGTGGAGTCTGGACTCTGTGAGGCTGTAGTTATTTTAATAGAACTGCTCTGCTGCCCTCTTGTGACTGGAGGTGTGAAATGCTTCTCTATACATAGAAGCCATTTTCTCAAGATAGAGGGAGACATGATAAACAAGCTTCAATGTCACATCAGTGATTGTTACGGTGAAACTGTGACAGCAAAGCAATGCGCTTGTGTCACATGTTGCAGCAGTCACGGACCAGACTGTGAACTCCCTCGCAGTGAACGACAATGTTAAGTGGCGTAGCAGCATTTATTACAATCTTAATCAGGAACAGGCTTGGGTCATACACAGTAGAGCAATCCAAGGAAGGCACAGTTCCAATCCACTAGGCTATCCTCGGAATGGAGTGCAGGCAAAGGTTTGGTACACAGTAAGGCAGGTTATCTTTCAATGGACACAGCAGTTTGATTAACCAGTTCAAAGGCAAAAGGTCAGCAACACAATAGCAGTCCAATATGCAACAGTGTCGTTTAGACATTAGGCAAAGTCTGAGGTCATGATACGTAGCAAAAGTCAAAACACTTTAGTGACTGGCACACTGGAAAATACTCACTAGGAATAGCACAAGGACCTCGAAGGAATGCGAGAAAGTGGGATTAACCATGACAATCTGGCAGGGGACAAATGGACTAAAATGCCTTTTAAAGGACACTCATCCATTAACGGCAGAAGTGCAACAACATGAGAGCTCGGAGAATTAAAACCCAGAAGTACCGGTGCACGAGGAGACATGACATACAAAGAACAACAATAAAAACCAGAATCGCGAGGGAAATTAATAATAGCCAGTGATCGTGGTGAGGACGAGAGAGAAAAAAAGGACAGACACGAGGGAGAATGCAGGGGCAAACTGAAAGTAAACCCAAAGAGAAATTGCACCGTGGGAAACAACAACACAGAGAAACCAGTAGAGTGCTTTGTGAGAAAACATAGCAACTAGGGAAACCGGTTCACTGCAAGATGATAATAACATAACATGAAGTGAGAACGAAATGGATAATGACCAAGGAGAAAAATAAAACAGAGCGCAACGCACGTGCATGAACATGCCCCATGACATGCAGTATCCACCACACTACAGAACTGACCTGGTCCTGATTGGCAACCATCCAGACAGAGTGCCTTTTCCAGTGGCTGGGGTCCTCAGCATCAAGTCGGCTGCACACTGGATCATGCACAGGGAAGCGCACCACATGGCCATAGTGCCGTACCTCAAGATGCAAGTGGTACGCCTCAACTGAGTCTCCCTAAGTCACTATTTTTTAAACACATTCAAGTGGTACCCAAGGATTCCCTGGCAAGACCTAGTACCAAAGACATCCAGTTGTGCCTTATGAGCGTTCAATTCTCACAACCATACAATAAGACAGGAAGCATAAGGACTCTGAAGACACAGACTTTCATTCTCCTGCAAAGGCATCGGCATTGCCAAACACCTCTGCAGAGAGCTCTTCCCAGGTGTCTCTAAACTTCAAAGGCTGAGGTTCCAGAGACGTGAACGAACGTCACTGCCGAGATAACTGCATTTCCCAAAAAGAGTCTTTCAAAAAGTACAAAAAATGTCACTGCCCAACTACTTATGGACCTGACTGTAGATAGTGATTACAAACAATTTAATCCATTTAAAGTGAAACCAGATGAATGCTCATGTACTTCATCCACAGCAATGATAATGTGGAATAATGCCTTAAATCGAGGACATGCAAAAAAGTGATCATTAGGAATAAAAACATGTAATGAGTTTGAGAATAACGATTTAAAAGTAAGACTAAACAGCAATGCTTTAATAGTTTTTCTACTTCTTTGTGCATTGACATTTAAAAATTATTTCCCCCCAGAATATGACTTCTTTATCAGTTTGAATTTCATCTTTGATCGCTCAGAGTGAAATGAAGAGTTGGTGAAAAATAAAATGAGAAAAACCTGGTGTGTTTTTCACCAATACTCCTGACTTGCACAAAAAAAACATTTCAGTGATGGAGTGTTTCTTGTTCATATGAGATTGTTTCCATAGCAACCATTTAGATGTGGGAAGTGGTGCCTTAGCACATCTGCAAATGCATGCACTTTTTTTTTTTTTTTTGTGAAAGAATTAGTCATGCTATTGAAGACAGAAGCTAAAAAGGTTGCAAACAAGACTAATTAAGACAATCAAAATGGTTGCAGGCAGCATATCTGCAAAATCTATATTTTGAGCTCTAACCTGCAAAATGCAACGTTCGACTCCTTTCATGCAGGAGACGTGTGTTGGACATGTGTGTGCTGAATATGGCTTGAATTCATTCATGTTGTATGCTGGTTAAACTCATGTTGACATCAGTCTCATAGGACCCTGATTGTCTTGTGTGGGCAAACTGCCATTTTGTCAGCGTCTTTAGGATGTAGAGGAGATCAGCTGGATGGAGATGGAGGAAGGAGGAGGTGTTGCAGGAACAAGGCCTTCAACTGCTTCACCTCAGGGAGCCGTGGGTGAATGCTGTTCCCGTAAAATTTGTTTTCCTGCACCTCACTTTTCTCTCAGATTACACGCCATGTAAATAGACAAGTGGACATGCCCTAAATGCACTCGTGCCATGTGCTTTAGGCTGTGCAGTATAGATTGTCGTGACAAGCCCCAAAAGTTCTTCCACACCGACTTTGCGCACGTAACCTGCCCCACAGCGCTGAGAAGGACAAATCAAAAAACACACCGAAACGACTGGCTTCATCGGAATTGGCATGCTGTGACTACTGGTGTTGATTTGGACCAATTGTTGTTTTATCTTTTGACAATATTTCAAGACCTGTCTTTATGACATCAGAAAGTTATGTGATTTTCCCCATTTTGCCTTTACATTCGAGTTCTTTTCCTTTGAACTAACTTTTTGTCAAGCTCCATACATATTCCTTTCATCTTCTTGTCATTTTTACTCTTTTCCTGTCCCATGAGATGGACAGACCACCTCGTGGTACTCCACCGGAAGCCTGACCCCGTTTCTGTCTGTCTGCCTGTCTGTCTGTCCATCTGTCTATTATGACATCCCGCCAAGTGACCTTTCTGTATTTATATCATATCTCAGGAACTACTTATGATAGACACTTGATGTTTGGCTCATATGAAAGTTCTTTGGAAGGGCCTTTATGCAATGTTGACATGGTTTCTAAGATAAACAATGTTTGCCAGTAAAACATTCTTTTTTTTAATATCTCAGGAACAACTTGAAATAGAGAGTTGATGTTTAGCTCATATGAAAGTTATTGTATGTTGACTGAGTAATAAAAAAAAAAAAATTCTTTTGTTTGTGTGAAAAAAAAGGTTGATTCGTGTTTCTTCCACCCTGGAACATCCCACCTGCGGGGCGTTACGCACTGCTTCTAGTTCCAATTAACCGTATTCCAGTTCAATATCATTATGAGATTATGACATCACAAAGCACTGTGCATATTTCTTTAATCACGTTGTATTCATTTGAGCTCTTTTCCTTTTTGCTTTTTTCAACTAACTAGCTTTATGACATCACAAATCTCTATACATATTCCTTTAATGACTCTCTATTCCTTTTAGCTGTTTACTGTTTTTGCTCTTTCCATTGAACTGGCTTAGCAGATCACTAAGATTTATACATAGATGTCACAATTACACAACACCCAATTTTAAATATCTCCCTCCATCTTGGTAGAGGCAACAACATTGTTTGTGTACCAGTTCTACATTTTCTTCTCTACACAAAGCCATACAAAACAGGCCCCAATGAACAGTGTGACATGAAAAATGCATCGTTTACATCCATTGGGTGTCTTCACTCTTGTCTTTCTGTTCATGTGGTTTTCTGACAAGTTAGCTTCTCCTCTGGGAGGTGAGCAACTAGAAATACCTCGACCTCCTTGTGTCAAAGCTCGCCTTCCTCGGCAGGGTAAAGCTCTCTGGCGGCCTCGTTGACAGTGACAAACTGACAACGGCTGAATGCTCTGCCTCACATCCCTGACCTTTTTCTCAAAATGCATCACTTTTCAAGCCTCTGTTGAGTTGCAGAGAGAGGATTGAGGTTTACTTGTCCCCTATGAGGACTTCTTACTTGAAGACACATGTGTTAGTATGTCAGACATGAGACAAGTAGGTGTGCTGTCTGTTGCTCAAGGACACTACAGCTGTACATTTTGGACATTGGAGGTTTACTACTCTAATGGTGGGCAGCACAGTGACACAATAATTAAATTACTTCCCAAACAAAAGGTCCCCAGTTCAAGGCCACCTGTGCCCCATTCTCCATGTATATTTGGTGTTGCATCAGGAAGGACATCCGGCGTAAATCTTGTGCCAGATCAACATGTGGAACCGTACCAGATGTGCTGTGGCGATCCTGAGCAAAAACAGGAGCAACCAAAATAAATGATTTACTACAGCCTTTAATGATTAAATGTGTTGTCCCTTTTGATTTTTTTTTTTTTTTTTTTTAGAATTTAAGTCCTAAGAAAGATTTTCTTCTGCACCACTATAATTTTGTTAATTAACATTCAAATAAAGGGCTCCCTTGTCTGGAAAGAATTTAGAATTTTTACCCACATGGGTTAAAATATAGCGACAAAACACCATGACGCACTTTCTGTGGCAACGTCATAGATGATGTGGGGGATTTCCCTGTTGCTCGAATGGTGAACTTGGTCAGCATTAGCATCATAGAGCCGATGAAATGTGGTAGATTTCAATTGTAACTTAAAATACAAAGAAAGAACACAGCTAGTAAACATAGGCCACTGGAGATCGCATTGGGAAGAACTCAATGAAATCTGGACATGTTTCACAAGAAAGTATTGCTGGATATCTGCTGGACAGGTACGAAAACACACACAGGTCTGCTGTGTCAGTTGTCAGTACTAAAATTACAAACTGAGCCAGTGGGGAGACTAACGTTTTGCACGTAGTCTTGGGTAAACTTTGAACCTTGCTCATAATGCATGTGTGCTTCCTCCTTCATATCCTCTGCAAGCTCATTATAGTTGGCATGGATTCCCCCCAAAATAAATGCATTACCAGCAGTAAAATTAGCTGTAATTTTGCAATATACCAGAGAAGTAAAGGTACTTCATAATAACTACATTTCAATTTGAAGTAAATTTGTCAATTTTATGAAAAATCGAAGGGGACTACACCTTTAAACGCATCCGTGTTTGGTCCTTGTCTAATTAACCCCATTAAATACATTCATCTTCATTCAAATGATGAATTTTTGATACCTTTTTCTTACAGATTTTTGTTCCTGGACCTTTTTTCTCCAGTCGCCTATAACGTATGCAGCAGTAAAGCCGCCTCATGACTTTGCTGTGTCAGGTAGTTTTCTTTAGCAGCATGATTTGAATATACCTATGAGATAATGAGCCGTTGGCAGGATGCTGTCACCACTTTTTACTCACACAGTCTGGCATAAATACTTCATTCCTGCAACTGGGGGCATTGGGTGTGTATGTGTGTG
>OMMV01050534.1:0-11284 GCA_900302635.1 Chatrabus melanurus | reverse complement strand
TTACAGCAAAATATCCTTCTTCACCAGTACTACCAAGAAGAACAAAAAATTATCGAGGGCACTTTACGTCAATTCTTTAGCCTGTTTCCGCTTTAGGTCTATGGTTTTCGCTTGTTTCCGTCAAAGCGTCACAGCGCCACCAGAGGCCTGGCATGTGTTTTACATCCTATTCAGGCGTTTGAGTGCATTCGTGTGGACGCACACATTTACTGAAACGTCTTCGTATTTATGACAAAGTTTCTTGAAACTGTAAGCATTTCATTTTCGTGTGAACGGGCCCTAAGATGAGGTGTATCACTTGTATTGTGAGGGAGCGTCAGCTTCGACATTTTAGCCATGGGGCACGTTTCTCTGTGCATGATCCAGCACATAGGTGCCTGAGTGTTGAGGATCCCATTGGCTGGAGAAGGCCAAGGGGACGCCCACGCTTCACGTGGCTGCGGCAGATAGATGGTTATTTTAGAGATATGGGGATGGGCCGGTTGTCTGCCTGGGGGGTTTCCACCCAGGACCCAGGGCGGTTCTGTGGTGATGTGGATGTGGCAAAGCACAGTATCAGCGCATGCTCCTAGACTTGACCTGACTTCAGGAGGGTCCCCAGAGAACAGGACTCTGGGAGGTCTGACTCTGACTCTCACCCCTGAGACCTGAGCCAGGTCTTGGTCCGTGTGCCAGCCTGCACTGGCGCACTCACGGCCCCCGGGGCCTGGGCATTCTCCAACCTGACCGCACAAACCAAACAGCACACCGCGGAGGTCAGCTCGCTGCACCGTGGGCAAAAATCTGCCTTCATACCTACACATAAAAACGCACAACCATGTAGATGCACGCGTGCAGAAACATGCATGTGTAGAGAAATTCTGCAAAGCCAGGCTTAGAGAATTAAAGCTGAACCAGACGTGAGGGATGTTTTCACCGACGTAAACATTCCCCTTCCAGACTGCAGCTGGATGCCAGGGATCAGCGCAGTGGCCAACAGCAACACGCACGTCTGCCACCCCACCTGTTTACTACACAGTACCTCAGCCATTCCCTCACCTCCCAGCCCCATAGTCTGATGTTGGATCCCAGGACTTTTAGAAAAGATTTTAATCCCATTTCTCCAAGGGCTATGGGCGGCCATATTCCCATTTCCCGTTCTCTGGACCGGTGGAAATCGGAGTGGCTCGCTTCAGCTAAGAGACGCCGATTTGGAGTGTTTAGGTTGGCCATATGCTGAAATTTACATAAAAACTGCTGAGGGCTCACTTCATGCTTTTGCTGACACAGAAATAACAGAGGGTATAAGGGGCGAAAGACAAACATCTGACAGGGGTTAGTGAAATTCTCTTTATTATCCACAGTGGAAACTTCATCTTCACTGCGGCTAAGAAAGTCTGCGACCCATTCCGCGCTGCTGAGCTACATCGCACCGATGATGAAGCAGGTCACAATAGTGAATCGCAATTTGTGACATTGGGCCTCATTGCAAGAACCACTCATACATATGCTCGTTTTGTAAGACAGAGCGCCTAATCGGCAATCGACATGTAATCACTTAGTGGAGAGCAGCACCAGCCGGTGGCTAAGATGCTAAAGTAAGAAGCTAACTGTATAATCGGTCGTCTTACAAAGTTTATTTACATTTAGTGAGGTAAACATGCGCACGTGTACCTCTGCAGGGATCCTGTCCTTACTACCAGACACTTCTAATGATGTCTTCGCCTGTTCGGTGGCGACAAGAAACGGTTTACGCCGAGTGTTTCTGATTGCCCCATCCAATAACATGAATCAGCCGGTCTAAAGGATGATATTATAGAGTAATGGTAGTTATATTACAGCTATATAGTTACATTATTACACCAACTATGTGGTCGCACATCCTTGACAATCGATGGCTATGGCGCTTGAGTGGTTTGAGCTCAGTGCATCTTTAACCCACTTAGGGTGCTTTCACACCTACTTTTAGAACTACTCACTTGTAAACGCGCCATCCAACACCACTTACACCCTTATTTTGAGCTGTTCACTAGAGATCAGTTCGAGCAAGAGTCAATTCAAAGCTACAAAAAAAAAAAACAAGGTCTAAATGTGTTTTCCTATTTCGGCAGCAGAAAACTCATCCAGACCCAAGCGGGGCATCAAATTTCTAAGTCTCTCCTAATAGCGGTCCATGAGAGAGGCCATTATCCAGTCTACATTCTGTACGACTTACAAAGGTTATTCTTCCACCACTAACCAAAGAATTATGGTGTTGTCCTCAAAAGAGTAAGGGAAATATAGCCATAGCCGAGAGTTGTTAGATTTCAGAATGTGGCGCCGCTGTTAGCTCCGTCAAAGCTTTGGCAGTCAGTAATGTTATGTAAGTGCATACTTCCTACAGGTTGAAATTTTTGTTATTTCTCCATCAATTTTCTATTATTTTGAGCACTGGGTCTGGTTTGCAGTCCATTCATTACGTTTTAGAGGAGGCAGAGAAACTAAACTAACACTCCACTTTGATAGCAACACTGTGGGTGGCGTTAGCATTGCTGCAAGATATTTTTGGGCGTAACAAATACAAAAAAATGAAAGTAGTTTTCAAGTCTTTTCTTTTTAAAGTACAACATTTAACAAATCAGGATACAAAAAAAGCTAATGGTAGGTCTTCATGCTTTAAAATTTATAGCAGCAGGAAATACACCCATTGGCGCCCATTGTGGAGGTGCTTATCCCCTGATTTTGTCGAGTGAAATGGATGAGAGTCTACGAACCCCCGGACAGGACGCTAGTCCGACACCTTCCATCTGTTCTCTTTTTCTTAAGAAAATAGCTAAATAATGTTGTTTGGATTTTGCACAACACAAAAAAAAAAATGCACCGTAATTCTCACGTACAATCAATAAAACCAGCAAACGATACAGCGAGAACTCCTCCATCGAGTTGCAGTGGAGTGAGACAAAGGTTTAATAAATGCAACACCCAAAAGCAAACCAAACACCTCAACAAAAAAAAAAAAAAAAAATGGATTCAGAATCTTTACAATTGTTTGATCTCATTTTAGCTTGGCCCTGTACCTGCAGAACATTAGGCAACGCAGCACCTTTCACAAAAAAGCTCTTTGACAGTGAAGCCACCACTGCACTGATGTTAAAATGCTGTTATTGTGGAATCCATTCAGATAATTGTGCTCCGAAGGGAAATAGAAAGCAGCTCATAGTGCCAAATATGTAGCGGATATCCAAAATATGTGGTAATTGGCAGTTCTGCAAAATAAAAGATCCAGGCAACATTCTACGTAATAACAGACACAGAATAGCCGGTCACATGATTATTAGACGAGGAATTCGCCGGTTGCTGGCTACTATTGATAAACTGGGTTTGTCAATAAAACAGCGTGTACATGATGTGTTCCCGTGATTGGATAATGACCCTATATGGGATTAACATAGGACTTAAAATTCCCTGTAATGAAGCAGTTCCAATAACACATTTTTGTGGCGCATCATGTTGGAACACTTCGAGTTTTGTATTCAAGTGTCTTTTTGTTGTCTCCAGAGCCTCTCTTCAAGTTTAGATGATTGTTGACATTTACCATCCTTGTCAGAATTTTTGGCGCAGTTACTGAGCAACAACAATAAAACAAAATGCTTTCATATTGTGAAAAAAAAAATCCAGACATAAAATGTATGACGACAATTACTGGCACCCTTTAATGAAAATACAGTAAATCATCAGCCAGTTTTCTTTCGATAAGTCAATGGATGGATACATGAACATTTTTATGTCAATGAATATGTCTTGGACTTCCATCAGTCAATAAGGAATAAACAGTACGGTAAACCTGTCTAGAGTAGGCAGCTTTCAAAACTGACTGTGCAAGAAGGAGACTAGTGAGGGAAGCCACCAAGACACACATGACAACTCTGAACGAGTTATAGGCTTGTGTGGCTGCTAAACTGGACAAAGAAAAACCTTTGTCACATTTTCATGGTGGAATGGAACAGAGACATTTTAATACAAGAAAACTGACCAAATCTAGGCTCAAGTCCTCCATCTGCCATCTGGCAAATTATAGCTGAAATTTAGTGTCTTCTTTTTACGAAAGTCCTTCTCTGCTCCACTCCACAATGAAATGTAACAGATATAAGTTGCACTATACACAGTTTATCCAATCTTATCCACAGAAGCCTATAACTCCATCAGTGTTGTCATGGATGTCTTGGTGGCTTCCCTCACTAGTTTAGTGCCAATAATTATGTCATGTGTAAATTTTAAGTCTCTAGTTTTTAATTTCACAATATGAAAGCATTTTGTTTTGTTGTTGTTCAATGACTTGGGATATTTTTTGTACTTAAATCTGTACTTAAAATATAGGGGGTGCCAATAATTCTGACCAGAACCGTAAGGATATCAGTTTTAGATCAGCTCGGGCCTCCCACATGGACATTTCACCATGGGGAACACTGTGTGTAGGTAAACAACACAACACCTGGAGTACATTACTTATGAACTGGAAAGCAGTGATATCATCACAGGTCAAACAGATGAGAGGAGTAAGAAAGAAGAGCGATGTGGAAGAGAAACAGACATCCCGCTGCCAAAGGATTCCTCGGTGCTTTTGAAAGTTTCTTTTGCTCTCCTCGTCTAATTTCCCCACAGGCTTAGCATTTATCCAATTTCCGGTGATACCTCAAAACACCGACAGGGAAACAGAACCTTGTCCAAGGATAGCAACATCAGCAAAACCCATCGACTCTGAGCCCAAATGTCAAAAATGCTTAATTTCTGACAATGTCTCGTGTTCCAAACGTACGTACGCTTTGTAAAGGTGAAAACAGACTCCATGCTTTCCACTCATCTCTTAGTGATGACTGATCCAGTTATCCTGACAGCAGGATGGCTGCGAATAAAACTGTCTGGAAAAACGACGAGGAAACAGGATGTGTTTCTCATCATGCCCTCGCAGTGTTAAAGCTCTTAACGAGCATCAAGCTCGTAAGTTACATTGTTTTACTACTTTTTCCTGGCTCTGGAGGCACCGGGGAGTCCCACAATTCACGTGGTCCCTGATCGTCTTTAACTCCCCTGCTCATTCCAGCTCTAATCCTTCATTTCAATATATCGTAAACTCTGTTGTCTTCTTCTTAATCTCACTACTATTTCTTAAATTTTACACTTTGGCGTCTCACCCCACACCTGCAAAGTCCCCCTCCCAACCCCTTCCCCCTATCACCTCCAGGACATCCTATCATTGGAAACCAAGGAAACCTGCAGATGATGTCATGCACTATGGCTGCTGTTCCATGTCTGACATCAGCGGGGAGAGAAATCCTCATTCATTCCAGTGTCTGACCCAAAGTTTTGGCTCCCCCACTCCTACGTATACTCCCTTAGTTTCCCCTCTCCTGCACAGCCTCACAATGGTTGCATCTTGTTTTCGCCACACTAAAAGCTCCTCCTGAACGACTCTCCAACAAAGACACCTTAGTACAGACAATGCTGGCCAGACAAGAACTGCTGTGTCTGCGGAGGCCCCCCTGTGGATTACCTCAGAGCAGGGGTGTGCAGGTTTTCCTTGCAACCGATGGCCTCAGCAGGTGGTTTTACTGATGAGCACCTGCCATCAACATAAAGTTCTGATTATCTGTAAAACCGCCTTCTGAGGTGATCGGTAGCAAGGAAAAGCTGCACCGTCTTGGCACTTCATGCCCACCTCAGAGTGAGACCTAATTGTCAAATGATCCCACGTGTGTTTTCAGACCAATCACAGCCCCTTATTTTGTAGAATGTTAACTAAACCATGGGGAGGAGCATTAAATTACCTTTTTACTGGCACACTTATTGAGAAACAACAGTGAATTCAAAACTCAGTACAACAGAAACACATAAACACCCTGGACATACTACACTCTTAACGGGGTTACATGGTGGAAGTCAGTTATTAACGTAGATCGCGTTTCATGCTAAATATCCCTAAAGTACCACAATAATAAGAATAATAAGTTTGCAAAATTTCAATCTGCAGTCAGTAGGAATTAGGGCTGTTTATTTGCAGCAATGGAATATAACAATTGCTCATTCATGTATAATTGCCGACAACGAATGTTTTCATTCACTTAGAATGAGTCCTTCATATCTACGAGGGAGCGGTCCCCTCATGGAGGCTGCCATGTTGCAACCATATTCATAAAGTAGCCCAAAACAGACATACTTATTCTGCCTTTCACATTTTGCAGCACAGCTGGAAGGCTGAAGAAAAACGAAGAGGAATAAGTGGCTGCTACCCAATACACTAAGTAGTGGTTGCTAGCGCACGCTAACAAGCTTGAGAACCCTTATATTTGTGAAATGGAGCATCGCACATATTGCTTATCACAAGAGAAGGCAAGTGAGCATGGACCCCTGTCGCCAAAGAAGCGAAGACGTGAAGGAAAACAAAATTGTGACTGCCGACGGCATTATGCTATCTGCAGCCTCACCACTAGAGGACACTAAATCCCACACACTGTTGCTATGAGGATAAAATGGCTCCTTTTGCACTTCTGTGAAATACAAATGAGTGACAAACGAAAGGAAAACTGAATAAATGAGTGCAAAAACACAATGAATGCCCCCCATCAGTAGGGCATGAGGAAACACTGGCATTAGGAGGATGAAAAGAATGTGAATTAAGCAGCATGCTGTGGCCTTCACAGTCATCAGATCTCAACCCTTTTGAACATCTATGGGGAATTTTGGACTGACATGTCAGACTGCACTGTCCACCACCATCATCAAACCACCAAATGTAGGAATATCTTTTGGAAGAATGGTGCTCCATTCCTCCAGTAGAGTTCCAGAGACTTGTCCAATCAACACCATGTTGAATTGAAGCTGTTGTGGTGACACGTGGTGGTCCAACACCTTATTGAGACACTTTATGTTGGTTTTTCCTTTAATTTGTCGCTCGTCTGTGTGGCACGGAAACCCATATATAGACTCCTAGTTGTTGCTCTGTGAGACACGCCCACATAGTCTATGGGTAGCTACAGACTCTTCAGTCGTTGCATTGCACCCGTTTCCTCTCACTTCAGAGAGATGGCGCTGTCAGCAGCAGCTCCTTTTTAGTCAAAGTGACAGTCACAGAAACAGGTCCTTCTTAGTCAAGTCAAGTCTGGGAGCATGCCCTGGTGCAGTGCGTAGCGGTAACCACTACACCACGGAACTGCCTTGGGTCCTCGATGGCAGCCACTCAGACTGGCAACTGGTCCAACCCCACTTCTTGAAAGTAACCATATGTCTGCCACAGCCAGGTGAAATGTGGACATCCACTTAGCCTTCTCCAGCCGCTGGGGTCCTCAGCACTGAGGCGCTTACGGGCTGGATCAAGCACGGAGAAATACGCCACATGGCCAAAATATCATACCTGATGGTCCTTCACAATGTGATACTTCTCATTTTATTCTCCTTAAGTAACCGTTAGTTTGACACAAAGTCATTCCAGCGGTACCCGAGGATCCTCCGAAGACACCGAGTACCAAAGACAGACTAGCGTCACTGGTTAGCGCCCAAGTCTAACAGCCATACATTAAGACAGGAAACACCAGGACCCTGAAGACTTGGATCTTCATTCTCCTGGAAATGTATCGTCATTGCCGAACACCATTGTCCACCGACTTCATAACTCCATGAGCACTTCCCAGGTGTCTCTTGATCTCAAAGGCTGAGGACCCAGAGACATAAATGTCACTGCCAAAATAAGTGAATGTCTCTACGAGTTCAACGCTTTTGCTGCATACTTCTGATGGCTGAGTAGAGGAAGTCATTGAAAGTCTGGATCTTAGTCTTTATCCAGGACAATCACAATCGCAGAAGCTCTGATTCCTCATTCAGCTTCTCAAGTTGTGCAATCAGGGTGTCCCCTGATTTCACAAAGATCCCAGCTGCCTGGGTCATTTTTAGAGACATGAAATTGGGATGGTTTTAGGATGCATCCTAAAATCAGGATTTGTGGGACTTTTGCGGTTACACACGAATATGTTTAAGACACCTTGTGACATATATTGGCTTCCTGAAAATGATAATATAACCCCTTTAGAACAATAGCGCCCTGCCTGTCTCCTTGAAATTATTATGCTAGAGGGAAGTTTATTGAAGGGCCGTAAGTTTGATCCTGTGACTGAATGGACAAAGAAATGTTGGGGGGAAGGGTGAAAGTATAGCATGTTTTACCATCATTACCACCCAAAGGTGCATTGGTGTGTGTGTGAATGTAAGGAATGTGCAGTCCATTTATCCTGTGACTGAAATGTCATTTACAACTGTCAGTCATTTCCATTTAGGACAGTTAAGAAGTGATCATCTTCTTAGATAATTACAAGCTTTATGGGCATAAGCCACTGTTACGGAAGCTTACCAGAAAAAATAAAGATTATGGTACTTACAGATAATAGGTATTTTGTCTGTGACCACAATGCCATGTAAGAAACCAAACCTCAAACCACATCAGCGTGCACTAAGTACTGCATGCAAATGCAATGACAGCTTTATGTCAAGAAAAGATTAAGTTTCTCTCGTCCATCTCTACTCTTTTTAAACATGTGCTTGTTGTGGTAATGTGGTATTGACCATCAATGATTATTTTCATCACAGATTACTCTGTATATATTTTTAAGGGTAAGTTCACTTGTGTACAACCGTAGTCATATTAAAACAATGTTAGCAATTAAACCTCTGAGGGCTCTACTCACCTTTGAGCATTGCGCCATTTGTGAGTAATACTTTTTTTTTCAAAAATTGGTTTAGGCAATTAACTCGGCAGACTGAATGGGGCTGTTTTAGTTGTTGGTGCGTTAATGGTACAAAAAGTCTGAAGAAATATGACCAGCTCTGTGTATTTTTCTAACATACTGCTTTCAATACATCTTCCATTGGGCTTGGAAGTTGCTTTGTGCAGTACGGATTTAGCGGTAACTAGTGGTGGTATGGTTAACAGTTCCTATAAAAATTTAATGCTATAACCAGCAATATGTGTTGTAAGGAAGTCCTGATCCAATCTCAAGGCTCAGTATCAGGTCCGATGTTTTGTTTTTTTGACTGATCGGCATTGGCTTCAATAGAAACAAGTCTCACCCCAATCCATCTGCAGTCCGTTTTGTAAGCGACGTATCAAAGGAGCTGATAGCCACCACTCTATGCACTGCTTTGTAGCTCACCAGCAGCATCATGGCACATTTCAGACGTGTTTTAAAATCATATCTGTGCTTTGCTTCACGTCAAATATGCACCAAGTCTTATTTTTGATGAATGCCGCATCTGGCTTTGAGTCCAGTCCCATGGCCTCAATGTATTGTCAAAATTGCTGCTTGAAAGTGCGTCGTTCTTCTTCTGACACTCTTCTCATTACATCTCCTGTTAATTTGACCATTATGGGGTCCAGAGCCTTTAGCTGTGTTGGCCCCCACGTTTGGAATTTTCTACCACACGAAATTCGAAACATTGATTCTCTCCCTCCATTTAAATCCCGTCTCAATGCCCATCTTTTCATATTGGCTTATTCTTTACAACCTGAATCTAATGGTTCTCATCGATTCATTTTGCTTTGCTGTTTTACATTTTGTTGTTTTAGTTTATTGCTGCTATTTATTCCCGTGATTTTGTAGATTTTATTGTGTCTGTAAGGTGTCTCTGAGTGTCTTGAAAGGCACCTATAAATAAAATACATTCTTATTATTTATTTGTTTATTTAATACAGATTTGTTGTTTTAAGACGGGGGAAAAGATATCAGATTGGTATTGGTATCGGCTGATACTGAAGGTTCCAGTATCTGTATCGTATCAGACGTGAAAAACTGGCATTGTGCCATCCCTACTTAAAATTTTAAGGCAGCCTGGTCACTCATTTTTTTAAAGTTAAAGCAAAAAAGTACATTTTACTGTGTTCCGTCCATCCACCCATTTTCTAAACCCGCTTATTCCAGTTAAGCGGCATGGGGGGGGCTGGAGCTTATCCCAGCGGTCATTGGGCAAGAGGCGGGGTACACCCTGGACAGGCTGCCAGTCTATCGCAGTGCCGACACATGGAGACAGACAAACTCACTCACACCTACGGTCAATTTAGAGTCACCAATTCACCTAACCTGCATGTCTTTGGAAGTGGGAGGAAGCCGGAGCACCCAGAGAGAACCCACGCAAGCACGGGGAGAACATGCAAACTCCACACAGAAAGGATCAGGTTGGAAGCGAACCTGGGACCTTCTAGCTGTGAGGCAACAGTGCTAACCACTAAGCCACCGTGCTGCCCTTTTAACATGTTCCAAACCCCAAATATACTCAGTTTACAGCAACACAACAGCATAAAAACTTGCAAATTTCAGTTTGGCATTTTAGCTTATTTAGGGGGATAAATTAATGATCTAAATTATCTTGTTGAAACTGATTTGTTATTGATATGCAAATCAACTTATCATTTCAGCCCGACTGAATGGCAGCAGCCCCTTTATTGGAGGTTTCCTTACAATGTAAAGAAATTAGTTGTGACTCTCATTAATGAAACGTTGTGAGAAACTAAATCAAGTGTCAGCTCTAGTGAACCCCTCAACGTGATGTTTTCTGAAGGGAAACTGCAGGCTCTCATGTCAACTGAATTAATTGTCTTACTACTGAAATCAAAAATGTTTTCTTTGTGGGTTTACACGCTCATCGCCTCTCAGTGGTAACTGACTCCGGCAAAAGTCAACAGAGGATCAGAACAGAGTACAGAGCGAGGGGGGAGAACGGAGACCGCCTGAGCATAATTTGGAAACTATGTGCCATATTTTCCATTTTCTGCGCACACTGGAGCCTGTCCTGTCTCACAACTGGCAGACACACAGCAGGAGGACCCTAAATAATCTGTCGGTTCCCACGGTAACCGGTGGCCTGATAGCGGCTGTGACAGACGGATCCTGTGTCACCTCAGTGTCTTGTGTGTGATATTGGCAGCAACAAAAGGAGGATTTGACCTGTGGTCATTAGGCTGATAGGAAATACTCAATGCTCACAAACACACCAAAATCCAAATTGTGTCCACACCTACTCCTGCAGTACTGTTCTAAATGTCAGTCAGAGTAATGATTTTTTTTTTTGTCTGGATAAACAGTAAAGATGATGAAGAGAACAAATGTTTTTGTTTTATATCCCATCATGTCTCTCCTCCAGCTTTAAGAAGAATGGGGGAGTGATGTCATAATTTTTCCTTATGGCCTCTTCTTGCTCAGCGGCAGTGAGGTTAAAGGTCAGTTGGCTCAGCATCAGTCACATCAGTCAACCTCTGCTACTAATTATTATTGAGGGCCTCAACCTC
>OMMV01050530.1:0-10508 GCA_900302635.1 Chatrabus melanurus | reverse complement strand
TATTTATACTTTAAGCAGAGGCGACCACATATTAGAACCGCTTTGGGGAAGTGGTGGCCTAAAGGTTAGAGAAGCAGGCTTGTGACCAGGGGATCATAAGTTCAGTTCCTTGACCAGAGAGGAAAATCATGATGATGTCCTTTAGCAAGGCCTTTAAACCACAAGTTACTCCTGATGTGCAGTTGAGCACCTTGAAAGGCAGCTGTGTGTGAATGTGATGCATCACTGGAAAGTTGAGTCATGTCTGGGGCCATGCGCAGGTGCCAGGCGTCGCCGCATCCACCACACTATGGAGACCACCCTGGGTCCGGGATGGCAACCACCCAGGCAGAAAAGTGGTCCATCCCCACCTCCCAAAAGTAACCATCTATCTGCCACCGCCAGGTGCAACATAGGCGTCCCGCTGGCCTTCTCCAGCCACTGGGATCCTCAAAACTGAGGCACCTGTGTGCTGGATCATGACAACAGAAACACTCACATGGAACAAAAGGTCATAGTTGATGTTCCCTCACCATGCAAGTGATACTCCTCACCTGAGTCTCCATAAGTAACCTCTTATTTCACACAAAGTCATTCCAGCGGTACCCAAGGATTCTCCAAATAGAACTAGCACTAAATATATCTAGTCATGGCAGAGTCTAGATGTATCCGATGTAAAAGTACTATATAAATCCTGTCCATTTACCACATACATACACACATATAGGGCTAATTGCCAGTTTCAGCACTTGCTATTACACAAATTTGAAGGAATGTTCCAGAACTATATTTTGAAGCGATTATTAATCTTAAACTGAAATAACATAAAAGTAATCCTACATAGCTGTCAGAGCATCCAGTGGTTTATTATGAAACCAGTCAAGAAACAATGCACACAAAATGAATTCATCATCAAAAGAGACTTTAAAAATCCGACAAATCACCAGTCACTCTAACTACAGCACTGGTGTACAATATCCTACAATAGTGAAAATCTGACTCTATCTGTGGAAATAGTCAAGATGGCAGACCAAATACGTTTACTTCATTACCTATGCAGTGACTGCGA
This sequence comes from Chatrabus melanurus, assembly GCA_900302635.1. NCBI lineage: Eukaryota > Metazoa > Chordata > Actinopteri > Batrachoidiformes > Batrachoididae > Chatrabus > Chatrabus melanurus. Next base: position 9,460 of record OMMV01050530.1, on the reverse strand, counting down.
AAAGTCTGTAATTTCCTTCAGGATGTGTTCTCCTACAATTCCAAAAAGAACTGAATGACAGGTTTTCTCTCTCTTCAACAGCATTTTACTTATTAATCACATTGAGAGTATGAACCGTGAAATGAAAGCCATCCCGCTAAACTACGCTAGCCTTCACTAAATAAATGGTCCTCCGAGGGAAATAACTTTTCATGGGATTGGTTTGGTGGCAATATTCCAACGCTATGCAAAACACCCCAAATATCCTGTAAATGAAATGCCAACATGGAATTTGAAGGGAATTAAACAAGCTCCATCATTTTGACTGCTTTCAAAAACTTTGGCCTACAGAAGATAACTGTCAAAAATAAACATATAAACCCAAATAAAGTGTGACATTACTCCAGTCCAGATCAGTTTGCACTTGTGCTCCATTGGTAAATTATTTTCCATTTTATGTACAGTTAATTATGTGGTACAGCAAAAGTCAACATACATTGACATCTTTATTTTAAACATCACTTTATGTTATCGCTAATTCATTCAGCATTTTGGTTGCATCTTTTAAGGTTTGGGGTGACCACATTATGGAACAGTTTGGTACAAAGTAAAAGCAGCAAAGCTGCAGATTTACACTGACAAGCCCTAAAGAAAAATCAAAGGAATATCACTTCATTTCAGAGAAGTAATGGAAGCTAGAAATAAGGTGAGGAAGGGTTTTACTTAGATAAAGCAGATAAAAGATGAGCGAGGCAAGGGTTTATGTGAGCATGATAGGATCAAAAGTAGCTGGAAGGGGTACTTTGAAAAGCTGCTAAAGTCAAGTCCTAGATGAAGGGTTGACTAAAAGAGACAATGAACAGAAAGAAGCATGGAAGCTTTGGGATGATGTACCAGTGGAACAACCGCGGAAACTATAGAAGGCTCAAACCCATGTCACATCCATTGATGACATGGATAAAGATTGATGAGACAAAGTTCAGGGAAGAGACTATCATAGGGGAGGGGCAGGCTGTTTTTGTATATGATAGTGGGAAATCTGATGCAGTTTTTACATTGTGATAGCTCATGGAAAAGTATAGATTAACTGAAAAATAATGGATCTTGGATTTTTTGATCTGGAGAGGGCTTTTGATAGTTTAACACATTAGGAGGTTAGGGGCATGATTTGGATGTCTCCTCTTTGGATAACTGAGATCCTGTGTCAAGATACATTCAGACTGCATACAAACTTTCTAAGAACTGAGGGCACTTCAATGAATGGCAAACATCTGCTGACATATTTGAGGTTGGTGTGGAACGAATTCCTTGATATCGCTCTTCTGAATGACAGCGGTCCTGGACCCGAATATATTCTCGGTCATGCTACCTGCTACCATGCTACCTGTGTCTTTGGACAAAACACTTCATCTTTCTAGTCTCAATCCACCCAGTTGTAAATGAGTACTGACCTTGGCTGAGGAAGTAAGCTGCATCGGACTGATGTCTCGTCTCGGGGGAGTCATAGACTCTCATCTGTCTCATGCCACAGAATCCAGAATTAAGCACCTGCACCAATGGGCCTCAGTACCTGTATAGGATTTACTTCTTCTTGTACTTGTGTAGGATCATTTTAGAACTAAACAGGTCACTTTAAAGAATGGCAGAACATCTTGAAAACACATACGATGTTGAGCAGGTGTGGGGTCCTGGATATCCAATATCTGAAAAACTGAGACCCTGCATCAAAATGAATGTCGTCTATATACAAACTTTTAGATCCAAGGAACTCTCTTTGCTGAGACAAATCGAAGATACAGGTGGTTTAAGGTAGGCTCTGGGAAATCTCCTACCTCAATGACCATGATCTGGCAACAACACATTCACTGGCTCAAGAAAGCAGTCTGTTTCTCTGGGACTCTGTTCTCTACCTCCACCTTGTGTATTCAATTATGCCACCATTGTGAACATTGAGTTACATTTGTTTGTTTACTGTTGTTACTTGCATGTTCTGTTAATCTTGTGTTGTGCCTTCTGTTCTGTTGTGATAGCATGGCAATAGCATATGGCCACCCAACTGAGTCTGGTCTGCTTGAGGGTATGGTAATTGGTATTATAATGGTATCAATAGCTTGTTTTATGAAGATACAAATACAACTTTGCACAATTTTCCAGCTGCCATAGCAGGTATGGGTATATTTTCAGTTTTGGGGTCTGTTGAGAATTAACACTTTCCAGTTCTTTGAACGTTCAAACCTGGATGAAAAACATCATGAAGCAAACATTTTTACCTAAGGATACAACATGCTAAATTTAGATTGAGTTACAAACAAAAAATAAATAATTACAAAATGCATTCATAATACATTCAATATGTCGATTTCTACAATTGGCATCATGCAGCATTGTCAGGGTACTGTTGGCAGAGCCAGCAGACAAAAGCCACAACATATATATAAAGAAAAGGCCTGTCCAACTAAGACTGAAGCTGTGTACATTATTCAACAATAAATGCATTAGTCCCTAACTCTGAGTTACATTAGTATCATCAGCTTTTCTGTATGAAAATGAGTCAGTTTCATCCTTTGATTAATTTAAATGAGCTCAATGAACTGTGAAAAATGTTAATTTTCTTCATGGAGGTCTTTTGTGTTCCATATCCCTGGGGTAATAGCATGGAAGTTGGGCCAGCTCCAACTTGATTCAACTTCAAAAAGAATACTGCTCTCGCTTTACTGTAGGTCAGTTTTGCTTCACTGATTTTACATGTAGCTTTGTGTGCAACATGTAGGTAGTTATAATTTTACTTGCTCAACACATGGATATAGGCAAATATTGTCCAGATCTAATGGGAGCAGAAAAGATAGTGCGAGTTATAGATTATAGTACAGATGCAGCCCTTTGGCCATGCATCAGTTTCCGTGCATTTATATTTAATGTGATTAAATTGGCATTTAAAACAGAAACATAACTTCCAAAATAGCTTTGTGGATTAAACATCATATCAACCATCCCTCTCTCCAATACATAAGCAATTAATTTCTTGTGCAAGATACAAAGTGCCATATGCCCCTTGGTATTCTTGCACACTGTAATGAAGTTTCTAAGCTTTTGATAATATAAGATGGAAATTCACAATCAGCTGACATCTACCATTATCATTGCATAATCCATCAAAGAAAAGGCAACTTTTCTTAGATCTTTCATCAGTGAGTTCAAAGAAACCATGTCAGCCTCATTTGATATGTCTTCCACGTTATCTGATGGCTCTGATTATAAGAGGATTTAAAGCCACGAACAACTCACTTGAGTGATAATGATACCGCTTCTCATTTCAAATTTTGCTCTCTTCACAGCCCTCGTCAAACCTATTGTTCTAACAAATAAAAAACTGATTTAAGTCTATTAGGAAGAATTTAGGTATTTGTAATGGTGTTGGTATAAGTGGCTTAATTATAAAAACATTAATGATTGCCAGATTTATACACCTCACATGACAAAGCATTACTTGCATCAAATTACTATCTTGAAATAGCTTTAATTTGCTTGTAATCTGGTTAGATGTAATAATATTAGGAGGTATTCTGATTACTAAAAAAAGGAGTTTAGCAGAAAAAAGGGAACTCAGTCTAAGTAGTTCACACAGTTGATGAAGATTGAAATAATGAAAGTATGGCCTTGTTTGAGGGTTAGTGACAATGAAGAAACATTTTATTAAAGTACGATCATGTGTGCACCATGCTTTCTGTGGTCATGCTATTAAAATCTACAACCATGTCAAAAACACTCCGTAATTGCTGACCTGTGGAAAGTAGATAATTACCCGTTTTCCTGTGAAAACATAGTCGTGTGGACAAGGCCTTCGAAAGCTAACACCAGCGTCAAAGGCTAACCGGCTGCACAATGTAATTGTATGGGGTAAGCTAAAAACACTTACAATAAACTGCTTTTTGTCACCACTAAACAGATAGAAGTGTTTCATAGCATAGAGAGGATCCCGGTGTAGGCAAACGTGTATGTTTACCTCACTAAATGTAAAGAAACTTTTTAAAACAACTGATTATACAGTCATCTGTTTACCTTAGCCTCACTGTCGTCCAGCTGCGCCGATCTCCGCTGAATCATTAAAAGTCATTTGTCTGCGAGAGGCTCATTCTGTAACACCAAGAAGCGGTTCACTGTATGTGAGTGTTTTTGCCTACACTGTACAATTAGATTACATAGCCAGTTAGGTCGTGACCATGTTTGCGTTCTAAATCAATACTGCACCGATTAAAATCATTTTTGTCCTGAGTGAAAAGATGAACCCCAAAACATATAAAAATAGAACCCAAGTAACAAATACTGGAGTTGTCGTTTAACAGGAAACCCACACTATTTCACGGTAAAATGGAAATAAATCTCAGACAATGTAATCTTCAAATGCACCTTGGAGTGCAGTGGAACCCAGACTAGTACCATCTCAGCTCACCCACCAACTTCAGCACCCCTGCACCACCCTTGGGGACCCTGATGTGTTACAAGCATGCAGGCACAGATGGTAACAAATACTGTCCTTTAACAGGAAACCCACACTATTTGACAGTAAAATAGAAATAAATCTCAGACAATGTGAATACTTTAAACTGTGTAGCATGTAAATTAGTAGAAATCAGCAGTGCAATTACATGTCCAACAACTCATATGAACCACTTGCAAATGGTATTCTTTCGCCATATGTTAGAATGAATCCTGCACACCAGTATTTTCATTCTTGTTGCAGTTGTTAATGACAGCTTCCTTTAATAATAAACTAAAACAAGAGACAAGTGACAAATTCCTGTTTTGGGGAATTTTAAAGGATATTTGCAACTAACATTCTTGATGAGTACATGTCAAAATTTAATGCAGGAAATCTATAAACGATTTGAGTTTTTGCTCTTTGGAGCTCCTGTCTTGAACATCAGTCTGGCGTCACAGAGTGGGGTCTGTGACAAAGCACAGCACTGATGAAGAAACCAGCAGGGGCAACACACTCTTCGTCCCATCTCCATGGTGCAACATATTAAACTCTCATTTACTGATAAAAGACATTCAACCCTGCTGTTAGCAGCACCACTGCAACAAGAAGTGGTGTCAGAATGACAGACAGCTTTCTTTTTCTCTTAATCACTGATCTACTTGTACCGGTACTTTAAGCTTTTTAGTTGTTTGCATCCAAAAATATCAAACGCAGGTTGTACATGGCAACATTTTAACGGAATCAGTGCAATAGGCAGGAGGAGTGGCAAGCTGCTGAGTGCTGTGATTGTTGTGTTACTGTGTTTCACATCCAGGAAAATGGAAATTTGCTCTGCAAGAGTTGCTGTTTTACATTTCAAAAGAGAATTAAAGAGTGAATCCTTTTCACAGTCTAAATTCCAACGTTTCACTAAGTGGTTTAAAAGCTGTGGACAAGGATGAAAAAATGACTGTAAAATGGAAAATGTCTGTTTAATGGCTGGATTTTGACATCGGAACAACCTAATCTGCTGATACTTCAGTTGTAAACAGAAATATTCAAGACGGCTTTGTCAAAGGAAACACCATCAATTTACACTGCGTTCAAAACGTGGGAGTATTTTCTTCAAATGCATTTATTCTCACATGATGCAACTATGTCATGACAGTTTGCATATAGTGAATTAATAATTTCAAAACTCAGCTTGGTATTAAACAGTTACTGCCTCTGAAAGGATGTACGCTTCACATTTCAGTGTAATATTTCACAAACCTTATTCCTTTCACTTCTTACAAGTTTAAAAAAGAACACTTTCATAGTCTAGTGTCAAAAGCAGTTACAGAATGACATTTGTCACATCATTCTGTAACTGCAATGTCATGTCAATTTTTAAAAATAGAGCCTATTTTTACATGTTTATTGGTTCAATTTTTCACTTGGGACAAAGACAATTTTCATTGGTCCAGTATTTAGTTTGAACATGAAATCCTTCACAGGCTAAACAGCCATACAATGTAAGCATTTATGGCAAGCTAAAAACATCACAAGAAACTGCTTCTTGTTGCCACTGAATAGGCTAATATGTCATTAAATGTTTAAATGTGCAGGGAAATATGGAGCAGATCCATACGGAGGTAAATACTGGACCAATTCGAATCGTTTTTGGTCTGAGTGAACCCAAAACCACCAAAAAAATAGGTTTCAGGTTCAAACATCCCGGAGTTCCTCTTTAACCCTGGAACACTCGCAGACATCCCGTTTTAGAGTACACATTCTATATCAAGGTATAATTATATACAGCTTCTTTACCTCAGACAAAATGGGCCAAAAAAGAGATTTAATTGACACTGAAAAGTCAAAAATTGCAATGGTCACAATAAACATTTGAAGAAGAAAAGACTGCAAAAGACTTGAGAAGAATTATCCTCCAGTTCCACCATATTCCAGAACTGCAACCTACCTGGAGTCTCCAGAAGTACAAGGTGTTCAGTGCTCAGAGCCAAGGTGAGGAAGGCTGAAACATGACCACCACTGAACAAGACTCACAAGTTGAAATGTCATGATTGGGCCAAGAAATATCAGAAGACAGATTTTTCAAAGGTTTTATGTACAGATGAAATGAGAGTGACTCTTGATGCACCAGATGGATGGGCCTGTGGCTGGATTACTAATAGACACACAGCACCACTTTGAGTCAGATGCCAGCAAGGTGGAGGAGGGGTACTGGTATGGTTTGCTGTTATTAAGGATGACCTAGGTGGAGCGTTTTGCTTTGAAAATGGACTTAAAATCAACTCCCAAACCTACTACAAGTTTTTATACTTTCTTCAAGCAGTGGTACAGGAAAAAGTCTGCATCAGTTTAAAACTGTCGTGGTGGAATCTTGTACCATCACAACTCATCAAGAATGTCCAAGACTCACCAAGACACCACCAAGACTATCCTCGGGAGTCACCATGATTTGTTAGTCGTGACAGTGCTTGTGGTTAAAACTTGTGTATGATGGTTGTCGACAAAACTGTGTGCACAAACCTTCATGCAGAAATAGTATGCAACTCTCAGCCATAATGTACATAATCAGAAGATGACATGTTGTAGGACTCCAGATATCCAGGAGTGTCCTGGCATTTTTAAATAATAGCAGTAAATATAATGTCATATAAACAAAATGAAAGTCTATCATAAGAGCAGACAAGTTGATCTTTTGGATTTAAAGTGTGATTACACTTAAATACCACTTGAAGGTGTCGCTGCCTTGAAAATGGAAGGGGTAGAAAGCCTCAGAGCTTGGCACTCGGTTTGCCAAAGCAAAAGTCAAAATATAGATGCATGGAAAGGCACTTTGGATTGCTACAGAATTTCACCTCTTGCTCAAGTTGGCATGTTCTCGAAAATGTGTTTTTTCCCCTGGTTCATCAATATCCCAGAGCAAATCATCAGCATCTAGAGCAATTCACCAACATATTTTAGTCAAACTGATTATAATTGTTCTACAACCACAAATCAGAAAGAGTTGGGATAAAATGGAAAATGCAAAGTTGCTCTAAAATCTCAATGTACTTTTCTGCATAAGGCTGCCATGACAGAAGTGTACATGACCTTTGCCAAGGGCACTGAAACAACCCCATACCATGAGAGACCCCGGCTTTTGGACTTGTTGCTGATAACAGGCTGGATGGTCTTTTTTGTCTTTTGTCTGGAGCACACGGTGTTGATTCCTTCCAAAAAAGATCTGGAAAACTGATTTGTCTGACAACAATCCACGTTTCCACTGTGTGATGTTCCAACCCAGAGGCCTCCAAGTCCAGAGAAGTTGATGCTGCTTCTGGGCAAGGTTAGCATAAGGCTTCTGTTTTGCACAGTAAAGTTTTAAGTGGCATTTGTGAATGTAACTCTGTATTGTAGTGCTTGACAAAGGTTTCCCAAAGCAATCCCTCGCCCATGTCGTTATATCAGCTATTGATGAATGACGGCTCTTGATGCAGTTTCATCTGAGGGATCGGAGATCATGGGTGTTCAGCTTAGTCTTGTGCCCTTGCACTTTTTGTACCAAAGTGGAGTTGGACATGCCCCAAATACACTTGCCCTGCACATTAGACCATACACTATAGAGTAGATAGGGCCCACAGTGCCCCAGCTACAGAACAGGTTTTGGCTCTGATGACAAGAAAAAGATAAAAGGACAAATTTGCATGAAAATCAAATTAATACAGATCAAGGGATTGTCTCCCAACAACATATCATCAAAATCCATCCATTATACTTTTAGATATCGCATCCAGAATATAAACAGTATATATTTTCTAGATACAGTATGTTACAGGCACATATCCACTGCCCCTCCTAGATACTAGAGATTAGATTGACAATTGATCAAGTGAAGACTGGGCAAAAATGGGAGTGAAGGTTTTCTATAAACCACGTGAAATTAAATCTTGTACTTAACATTTCTTTTGTTTGTGAGTGTTTTAAATTGAATTTATCTGAATATGATGGATAAGAAAACAAAAATGTTGAGCCACTTTGAAGAGTAACTTATAGGGGATGTGAAAAAGCAGAATAGCTTCTTCTTGTTTTCACATTTCTGAGTTTCAGAACAACTTTACAGGATGGTACCCTCAAGTTTTACCTTTGCGGAATGGCTCAGCTGTGGATTCCCCGGCCGGAAGTTCCGCCACATGTGCGACTGCCTGATGTAATCTGAGGCTTGAGATGAAATTATTTTTTCTGTTGCTACACCAACAACTCCAAACAATACAGCATAATCACAAATAATATTTTTATCTGCTGCTCAAATGTGGACGTTGCACACTGTTTGCTTACACAAAGCAAATAAATAAAATAATTTGCACACTTTATTGTAAGTATTTGGCCTGAGAGAGTGTGTATTCTAAAAATGAACCAGAATTATGAAAAACAAAGTGTTTGGTCTCCTGATGTGGTAACTTGTCAGGCAGCTTCAGTAATTGGCAATGGGATTTTCACTGAGCTCTACAGGCAGAATCAAACACCAACATGCTATAAAATGATTTATTTCTATACTGGCCCCCTGCAACATCATTGTTATTCTGTGAAAGTCACTTAACCCAAACTATGTGAGACACCTGCGGTTGTGAAGTGAAAATCCATGTTTCTCGTTGAGGTGTGGGTTATAGGCTCAGCTTCCAGCAGAGATACAGGATTCCAAGAATTGTAAAAGTTCCAATTTGAGGCCAGTAAACTGGGAGGTGCACGGTTAGGGGCCTATCACACTGAGCTGCGACTGTCGTGGCATGGTCGTGACCTGATGGAGCCGCGACATTGCAGCGAAAAATGCGGATTTTGGCCGAGTCGCACCTTGCACTCACACTGACGTGGAAGAGCAAAACGATCGCAGATGGCCCGTGCATGATGCTCGACACGCACGCGGCATGCGCTTGTCATGTGTGGGAGCACGCAGCGATATTCGTCCCAAAAATGCACCTGGATGTCGAGCGAGTGCCAGGCGGGATTCACTGGACGCCGGCCGTCATTTGCGGGAGT
>OMMV01050450.1:11383-24161 GCA_900302635.1 Chatrabus melanurus | reverse complement strand
AAAATCACTGAAATATGTTGATTTTTGACCGGATTTCGTTCGAAATGGGCCTGAAAATTAACTTACGACGCTGGGCAAATGTGTGTGTGGCGGTCCATAAAATCAGTCCCGTGAAGCCCTGTAACCGTGAAAACTTTGGACTTTTCCGACTTCGACAACGTAATAAGAGTAACTTGTCCCGGACAATCATTAATATCGATCCCTGTTTAACGCAGGCAGTTATAACAGGCAATTAAAAAGCACATTTTTAAAAGATATCGACCAATTATCGTTATCGTCAAAATCCCAAAAAATATCGCGATATTATTTTTTGCCCATATCGCCCACCCCTAGTCACAGCAGTTTTTTTTGTGTTTTTTTAATATTTCTTTTGTCTGTATACGTACATTACTCTAGTATGAGTCACAGCTGGCTCATACCATTAAGAATATATACATTTTTAAAAGGTCACATTATGCAAAATGCATTTAACCATGGTTTTCAAACAATAATGTGTCACTAGGCTCTTTATAAACCCCCCAAAAATAAGGTCCATTTCCTCCCTCTTTTGCCTGCTCCACCTTTCAGAAAATGTGTACTCACAGGCTGATCAGAGATTTTCCCTAGATGACATCATCTGGGGAAGTAACACCTCCTCCAGGTGGGTGACACTCCCCCAGCTAGTAGGGATCTCCCTAGCCCTCGCCACGTCACATATGGCAAATAAATTCACGATGTGGTGAGCCTAGTTTGCATGTGAATCGCGACAGTGGCGAATATAACAAGCGCATAGTCTGCACTAACCCACGGCGCCTTGAGCAAACGTTATAAGCTTACCATTGATAAGTGACACTTTTCTGCAGAAGGCTTTTACAAAGTACAGTTCAGTGATTGTGACCTTTGACTTTTTGACCCCAAAATCAAAAGCTCGCTTGTTGGGGTCACCATGCCTGATTGTCACCAAGTTTGGTGACAATCAGGCAATTAGTAAAGACATTATTGTGCTCACAAGATATTTTTTACAAAGTACTCTCCAGTGACCTTGACCTTTTGACCACAAAGTCAATAGGCTTCTTGGGGTCAATATACCTAACACGCATACCAATTTTGGTGACAATCGGGCAGTTACAATAGAAGTTACCGCACTCAAGATTTTTACAAAGTACACTCCAGTGACCTTGACCTCAAAATCAACAAGCTTCTTGGCGTCACTATGGGTAATGTATGTACCAAGTTTTTTTCTGCAGAAGGCTTTTACAAATTGCAGTTCAGTGATTTTTAACTTTGACATTTTGACCCCAAAATTAATAGGCTTCTTGGAGTCACCGTGCCTAACGCACATACCGCATTTGGTGACAATCAGACAATTAAGAAAGAAGTTATCGCGCTGACGAGATTTTTACAAAGTACGATCCAGTGATCTTGACCCCAAAGTCAATAGGCTTCTTGGGGTCAATATACCGAACACGTATATCACGTTTGGTGACAATCGGGCAGTTACAAAAGTAGTTATTGCGCTCATAAGATTTTTACAAAGTATGCTCCAGTGACCCGGATCTTTGACCTTTTGACCCCAAAATCAATAGGCTTCTTGGGGTCACTATGTGTAATGCTGACGCCTCATTGAATGGAACATTCCATCCTTCACCTCATGAAAATATTGTTACTATTGTACTCATAATCATTCTTTATTTGTATACTAATCCATGACACCCTGGGCAAACGTTGATAAGCTTACCATTGACAAGTGATGTTTTTCTGCAGAACACTTTTACAAAGTACAGTTCAGTGATTTTGACCTCAAACTCAACAGGCTTCTTGCGGACAATATGCGTGATGCATATACTAGGTTTGGTGACAATCAGGCCAGTACAAGTGAAGTAATTCGCTCACAAGTGAAATGTCGCATGACTGACTGAGACCCATTCCCTGCACATAGTGACGTCCAGACGTCACTTAACTACAGATGCCGTCGCCCAACAGACAGAAGAAGAAGAAAGAAAAAAAAAATCAATTATTGTAAACATCGGACATATTTAATTAATGAGTTAATAGTTTACTTCATGCTTGTTTGATAAAGAAAGATAAAATGTCTCAGTGCATAACAGGTGGACCGCAGTTCTTTACATTTCTGTGCTGAACACAAAGTTTTTACACGACTACTGATCATTACTGTCATTGTCATTTACTATGAAGTCATTTTCACGTGACTGCAGAAATAAGTTTTATGAAAAATGCTGTAAAACTTTATTTCTAAGCCGCACCAATTTGTGGTGTCAGATGGCTGCAGGGAATCAGAAAAGAAACCCGACATCGATGTTCAATTAATTACTTTTTTACGTGCAGCGTATCACACTTCGTCCGCGACAAAAGCACACACAGAAAAACACAAGCAAATCTCAGCGTGATGCTCACTGCTGATGTGACCCGTTCTCTGTGCGTAAACATCCCTGTGTGCTTCCACTGGCAGAACGCATCACAATTATTCACCAGCTTGCTTAAGTATTGTCGGAATAACTAACAATCTGATATCGCAAGTTATTTTAATTATAAGCACATGAACATGCTCAGATGAGTTTGTGTGTAACAGCGCACACAGAGAACTTTCAGCTACCGTGCAGCTCGTGAAATTCAGTAAATAAAATATATTTCTATTATTTCTTAACAGATCTCACGGAGTTTCTTAAAATATTGAGTAAAAAGCTGCTTCACAGCTATGAATAAAGCATAATAACCTTTGGATCCAATCAATAACAGAACCAGGGGCAGATTAATGCACGGGCTTACCTGGGCTGAAGACTAATGACCCAAAGTCACACAGGGCCTCACATTATTGTCCATCAAAATGTTGTGACGAGCACACATAACACACACAAATAACACAAAATGTATCACAGAATAATAAATACTATCACTAGCAACGAATAACAAAAAATGATTGACACACTTACAATTGCGAACATAACACTGCCCCATTGCATGATGGGAACTGATGCATCTCAGAACGTGACAATATTTTTAAGTCTATTAAATTAAAAATCATGCACAATGGGGCCCTCCTTGAAACAGTGTTGAACTAAAATTGATATTTTCACTTATTTAGAAAAACTTAAAGCAGTAGGAAGTGCTTGTTTACAATATTTTAATCAAGCATTATTTACCTACATTTTGTGATTATAACAGGCTTTTAAGGGCCCACGCAGAAATGGAGCCCAGGGTCCAATGGCCACAACATGAACAAATATAAATGTCCACCTATGAGACAGACTTATTAAGGAGCAGCAGAGTTCAGACAGAATCGCCTACAGACTACAGTAAACCAGCACTGAAAACACAACAGACTCATGTCTAAGCTGTAGTACTGTTGAGTTTTTGTAAATAACAGTTTATATTTAATGAGTTGTCAAATTTTCAATGTGCACTAGTGCATATATTTGCAGTGTTTCTTTTGAATCATTGTGCGGCTAATCAACTTTCCATGTGGCTAATTGAAACTACCACCAATTAGCCACAGCGGCTAACAGTTTTTGAACCCCAGAGAGGACCCTGAGCTAGGTGTTTGTTCTGCCCACTGAGTCCGCCTCGCAAACGCCGGTGTTATGCTGAGTTCTGCCTGCTTCCGTGTACCAGAAAGCCCAAGCCACATCCCCATCCAGGGAGGGGTGTGGTCAGACACAGGCCTTTAAAGCTACAGACAGTCTGAGCAGGGCTGAAACAGAGAGGTTTATAGGTGTGCTAACATCTAGGATTGGAGTGGATTTTTAGCAACAAACTTCAAAGACATGTTTTTGGGCCCTCTGAGATCTACGTAAACTTGTTGAAAAGGAGTACAACATGTGCGCTTTAAATATTACAGCAGCGAATTAATACAACACACACACACATTTAGGGGGTAACACACACACAAACACCGCAACAATGAATGAATAAATAAATAAAAGAAAGCAAGGAAGAAAGAAATAAAGGAAGAAAGAAACAAAGGAGGAAAAGCTTTTGCACAGAAGTATGGCCATGTTTATTTGTGCTCTATAAGGTAACCCAGAGTATTAAAAAAAAACAAAAAAAAACTGGTGGCTGGCCAATCCCAATGAGTAGTGATTGGTCAAGAAAAATTTGAAGAAGAAAAAATAAATAAATGGTGCCCTCCGGTGGCTTCTGGTGCATTCTGTGTGCCATATTATGTTTTATTTGCTTGTGTACAAGTACTTTTTTAGTTGCACTTATCTAAAACTATGATGTTTTCTAAGGGTGTGTTTGTACAGTCACAGTTACAGGAACAGTCACATAATTTTGTAGAACATATCCCTTCACTAGATGTATGGGCGTGTGGCTTCTTTGTAATCCTCTAGAATGGTGCCTGGCTTTGTAACATATCTGCATGATTAGCATAGTTTTTGTATGCGAGTGTGGCTTTGGACACTGGTTATGGTGTGCTATACTTGCACTGTGGAATATTGACTAAATTTTTTACTTTTTACACTTGCACTTTAATAAAAGTAAGATGTCACACAAAAGGAGGCTGGGCCAAACGTGGACTGTGGGCCGCAAATTAGCAGCCCTGAGTCAGGTGCTACACAGCGGCTAACTTAACAAGCTGCTGTCCGACAAATGCACCACACAGATCACATTAAGAATCACAAAGTTTTAAACATTTTTTTAATGACACTTTGCCTTCAACAACGTAGCTGTCTGGTGTGAAGCAGGAGTTAATGAGAAGGAGTTTTACCAGCACGAATGGATCGCGCGAAGGGTGAGAGGGCGTTTCATGAAAAAACATTTGCAGTGAAAAAATATATTTGGAGGTGCAGGGTAATGTCCTACTTTTGTTATGTCGATAGGAGTCAAAATCTGTGGGGTAGATGTCAGATGCCTTCTACTGAAAGCTCTGACTGCTAACTTTAATTGATGTGGACAGCAGGCTGTTTTTAACATCGTGCTGCTGTCAGCTGACTGCTGGTAAGATCAAAACATAAACCGATTACCACGCTGTCAAATCACTTCAAAACAAAAACTGCAAATGACCGCAGAAAACTCCACAAAAGTGAATAATGAAGCCATATCGCTTGTGAAAAGGTACAAAGTGATGTTTAACATACTATGATTTATAGGCAGTGGTTCATCATGTGGTAGATGGTGGCTACGCTAGCCGCCGCCACTTCGGAATTCCCTGGTTACCACTGTGAAACAAATCACAAAATAATGTTTTATTTCTCTGATTGGAGAAACTGTGCAGAGTGCAAGTTTTGTCTGTTGCGTCACCAGTCACAGCTTCATGGTGAAGTGGCACAAAGAAGATTTTTCATACAAGAAATCAGATCAAATCTAGGCTCGATTTGTTCCTGTTCCTTCTACCAAACCTGAAATATCACATCTTTTGAAGAAAATCCTTCTCTTTGTCACTCCACCATGAAGCTGTATAATGGTGATGCAAGAGACAGAAGTTGCACTGTGTAGTTTCTTCAGTCACAGCCACATAAGCCTATAATTACTTCAGAGTTCTCTGGGTGCTTTGGTGGCTTCCCACACTAGTCTCCTTGCAGGGTCACTCAGTTTTGAGAACAGGCTACACTACACAGATTTACCATGCAGTACCATATTTTTTGTATTTCATAATGAAGTCCAAGACATATTCAGTGACTTGGAAGTGTTCTTGTATCCATCCACTAAAGAAAACAGGCTGTAAAAATGATGATTTGATTTAACAATATTCCTTAGATTTTGTCCAATTACTTATGGGCTCTGAAAATGGAGGCACTATGTATACAAACAGCTGTAATTCCTAATTGCAATATTTTTGTTAAACCCCCTGAATTAAAGCTAAGGCACTGTCTATAAAAATGGCCACAATTCCTAAATGGTTAATACAGTATTTTTGTTAAACACCCCCCCGCCATCACCACTAAATTAAACCTGAAAGTCTACACTACAAGCACATCTTGATAGTTCCATTATACCAAACTCCACTGTGATGACGTACAGAGACAAAATTACAAAAATTGTGTCACTGTCCAAATACTTCTGGATATGACTGGATAATGAATGTGAGAAGTTCATTGTCACGCTGTCCTCAAACTGCAGGCGGGGCACCGTGGCCACACAGAGAGCCGACAGCCATGGCAGGCGCCACAGGCACAGCACTCCAGCCACCGCAGGAGAGGACATGCACAGCGTGAGGACCGGTACCCTGCACAGCCAAGAGGCAAGGAGTAACCACAGGTAACACGGACCGGTCAAAGCATGAAGAGATGCACTCAACCACCCTGCATGCAGAAGCAAACCAGCTCTGTGAGCATGAGATATAGGACACAGAGCCCAGTCCCAACAACAGACACGGGCCCAAACCCCACATAAAGGTTGGGTCACTGCCCAATCTGAGACCGGCCAATCAGCAAAAGCCAGTAACAATCCCGAGCACCGCAATCCACCCTGAAGCCGATACCCCAACCCCAGAGCTAACAGAAGGGAATCCCCCAGCAGCTGGCATTAGGCATGCAGCCGTACGAACCATCTGGTGGGAGACAAACACTGCCCACAAGGGGCACCTGTCAGCCCGTGTCATGGCAGTTTCAATTTTCATCACTGTGGTCTCCAAGCTACATAATGCCGACTACGATAGTTCCACCTACATCTCAACATTTTAACCCCATTGCACTCCGTGCCAACCCTGCTCTGTAAAATACAAATGCATGTACTGGATGATTGGCCTGTTCAGGGGATACTTTTGTTAGAACGTCTTCCCTCTCATGCATTTGCTGTTACTATGCTCATGTACCAATTTTTTCCTGTCTTGTTTTGACTGCAATGCACTTTATAAAGTCTGTTTTTAAAATTTAGCACAGAAATAGAGCTTTTATTTTATCATCATATCCAACCCCAAAACATGTGTTGCATGACAAGAACGTGTATTTAAAAATCCTGCAACCTGATGAAAGATTGTCTTTATATGCAGTGTTGTGAACATTTTGAAATTGGCCATTGAAATAAAGTTACTTAATTCTGAAAGCTTTGATTTCGCAATCATACCCCACACCAACAACATGTTATTTGACAATACAAGTGGTTAAAAAAAAATAAAATAAAAAAATAAAAAATTTAAATACTTTTTGTGAGCACAAGTGACACAGTATATGAATTTTCACCTGTAATTGGTGTGGGGTGTGTACACATAGCGAGCGGGGAACTCCAGCACTTCTTTGGTTGGGCGAACACGCAGGTCTGGATAAGGCTTCACATGAAGCAGCTCCGGTGACAGACAGTAGTGAGGCGAGTCCGGAGCAGGAGAAATGTCAATCTTCAGCTGGGCTGAGGGACAAAATAAATCATGGATACACAACAGCAGCAACCAAAACACGGAATCACTGATCATCCATAAACCTTTAAACAGTTGGTGTTTAAATCAAAGCAGTACACAGAATAAAATAACTAATATGGCTGAGCATGTGCAGCTAACCTGTAACAGGCCTCAATCTCCTGAGTACAGAGGACGGCCGGCGCATATCTGCCAGAAACTTATAGAGATCCTCATCGCTGAGTCTGTCACCCTCCTTCAATCACACAGACAGAAGAGCAGAGTTTGCACTGAGTTATTAATATGAGATTCACTTCAATTCAATTTATTTATATAGCGCCAAATCATAA
The DNA here is from genome assembly GCA_900302635.1 of Chatrabus melanurus. Lineage (NCBI taxonomy): Eukaryota > Metazoa > Chordata > Actinopteri > Batrachoidiformes > Batrachoididae > Chatrabus > Chatrabus melanurus. The sequence continues at coordinate 16,544 of OMMV01050450.1, read as the reverse complement.
CATTGTCGCCCCAAGGCACATCACAAGGGTAAGGTCTAACCTTACCCACCCTTTGAGCAAGCACAATGGCAACAGTGGTAAGGAAAAACTCCCTGGATGTTTTATGAGTATAGGAAGAAACCTCAAGCAGACCAGACTCAGAGGGGGGCCCATACTACCAATGACAACAGATGAATAAGACAAAGCACAACAAGAGTTTTTAAAGATGCACAGAAAGAAGGAAGACGGATTAAAAAGCACTAACAACTAATATGTCACCGTCAAAATATACACAAGAATGACTGACCGCGTTTCCTCTAGGATTACCTTGTTGATTTGGTGGTCAGGTCCGCAAGCACTGACCACCAGGTCAAATCAATAATAGTTGAGCCAAATGTGGCCTAGACAAATTCTCAAAATCCATTTTGTACAAATCAGAAATATTTGATCAACCTGTACATATTATATAGTAAGCTCTTTTACTGTTTTTAATTGACATTAATAATACATAAAATGATTTAAATAAAATACTTATTCTTGCTTATAATAATATTTCCCTTGTAAATTCTATAATAGTAAAAGTTCATAGTGTATATATTATTTGAAGGGGCTCAGACATAATTACACAGAACTTAGGGAATATTTAAAAAGTTTGAATTTTACTCTAAGTATTACTCAGTAAAGTATTCAACACTTGCCCAGTTCACCCTCCTTGGAACATCCAATGTTCCTCAAGAACTTCCACACAAAACAAGTTGTTTCTTTAATCTCATCTGGGAAAACTTTGGTTTCGAGGACTTTAGCTAAGCAGCTTAGTGCTGTATTACAAACATTTGCCAACCGCAGTAACACTGTGACTTTCAGAGTAAAGGTTTTTGTTGTGTTACTGCTGCTGCTTTTGCATTTTAATGTGAAGGACATTCAGGAAAATGACTTAGCAGCAGTAGAATTATACAGTTGACTAACACCTACAGCAACAGAAACGAGCAGGACTGTTCACAGCTACTCTCACTTGAATTTTATCTTTTATAGTGTACTTTCGAAAAATTTTAGGCACAAAGCTGGGGCCATGGGTAGGGTATAATGGTTGGGGAAACCCTGACTGATAATATATAGTTGAACCATCAGTGTTGGACATTTTTGGCCTGTGATCTGCATTGAAGTCCCTCCCGTACAGGCCCTGAGTGTGAAGTCGATGAGATTCTACAACTCCCCCTGAACAGGATGCCAGTCCATTGCCGGTTACGTCACCAGCCAAGGATGGTACTCACTTACAGCTGGGTGGACTGGGACGATGCAGAGGAAGTGTCTTGTCCAAGGATACAGACAGGTAGCCTGAAGCACACACCTGGAATTGAACACCGGTCTATATATTCATAGAGCAACTCCTATCCCACAGAGCCACCTGCACTACCTACATGCACCCTGTATTTAATGATCTATTTCCTGTCATAATTTAATCAACCATGGCTCCAGCCCCCAGAGAACCCCTGCTGGATTCTATTATAAAACTCAAGCCTACAATATCTGCCTGCTTTGTTTGTTTAAATTTATTTGCTAGTGGTTGATTCCCCACTATTTGCAGGTACAGTGATAACAACAGTGGCGGCTTACAATCACTAAGCCACCGCGCTGCCACTGTTGCCTCACAACGGGAAGGTCCCAGATTCACTTCCGACCTGATCCTGTCTGTGTGGAGTTTGCATGTTGTTCCCGTGTTTGTGTGGGTTCCCTCAGAGTGCTCCGGCTTCCTCCCACTGCCAAAGACATGCAGGTTAGGTGAATTTGTGAATTGACCGTAGGTGTGAGTGAGTGTGAATGTGTTTGACTGTCTATAGACAGCCCCCCCGTTCTGCAATATCCCATTTAGTGACACTACAACCTAACCAAGAATCACAAGACAGTACAACCATGAGGTTTTTGGCAAACTGTAATTACAAAATTATTCATAAGCATTACTACTAGGCAAACTCTGACCTGTTTGAAGAAGTTGGTGACAGTCAGTGTTGCCGGACGGAAGGTCGCAAAGTTACACATATCGTCACCAACACTCATCCGCTCAAAGGCCTTCTTCTTTCTTTCATTCCACGTTCCATGGCCTTTTCGCTCTAACAAAGAGTGGATAAACCATAGAATTTTAAAGAGACTTGTTAAAGTGTGTCTTGGGCATTTGAGAGGTTTTCTGTAAGTAGTTGAAAGCTGTGTGTATTTCCATGTGCGAGAGACTGGAGTCGGTCGTACCAGAATCAGAGTCAGGTTCTGAGCGATCCAGACCTCCCACACTGCTGACGATGTTGAGAAGGTGAATGGCCGTCCAGGCAAAAGGCATACGGAATTGGCCGAGACGACTGCAAGACTGCTCTGCCTGCTGACGGAGCTTCTCCAGCTTCTCCTTGTGCTGAATATGGCCAAGAGTAGGCAGGCAAAGCAAAAAAGCAACATGAAAATATATTGACAAGAAAAATACTTCCCACTGCCAAAATGGCTGTGCCAAAGAGAGGTTGGTAGACAGTGCAGCGGTCCAGACAGAATTGAGTAATGCTTGTGACCAGACGGTAATAGGGTTCCACGTGCATGCTGGCTGCCAGCCCTGAGCATTGCAACAGTATAAAACAATCTTTTGGCTCACTTACCTTAGAAGAATCTGATTCTTTCATGACCATGTAGGGTTCACAGCATTCTCCTATGTCTCCTTGTTGAAGCACTTTCTCAAGCTGAAACATTTAAACATCATATTTTGCAATAATCTGTTTAATTTAGTAAAAATGCTATATGCTGTAGTGTATATTTAAATTAATTATTTGTAAGTTTAGTAAATCCTTTCAAAGCCATGTGGCTCATTGGAGCCAGAGCTTATATCCAGTTTCTGTAGCGTGAAGTAAAAGTCTGTGACGCCACCTGGATGGGACGGTAGGTCATCACAGGTTACTCCCACCCAGGACTACAGATGGGTGAAGTGAGACAAACAAACACCACCACCACAAACCGCCAGCCTTTGGCTGAGCAGTTCAACAGTTTCATGACTATTAACCTGGTGAACAGTCAGGTGCATAAGTGTTTGGACAGTGAGACCATTTTTATAATTTTGCCTTTCTACACCACTACAATACAGTTGAGCTACAGCTTCATGGTGGACTCACACAGAGAAAGATTTTTATAAAAAACATGAAATATCAACTATAATTTGCCAGAAGGTACAAGGGAGACTCGAGCCTAAATTTGATGTGTTGTATGACAACCCTTCTCTGCGCCACTACACCATGAAGCTGTGACTGGTGGTGCAACAGACAAAAGTCCCACTATGCAGTTTCTCCAACCAGAGAAATAAAATTTAAAATTTTGTGATCGTTTCATGGCGGTTACATTCTAAAGCAAAAACACTGCCACATCTCTGCGTAAAAGCTTTTTTCTCCTGTCTTTCTGTGGCCACGTGTGTGCATGTATGTAGCTTAGCTCCACCCTTGGTGAAACAGACACAGACCTGAAATTGGATACACTTACGCCACAGATGCCATAACATCTGGCACCCTTCAAAGAGCTGTTAATTTCACACTGTGCGGGGCCTATTCCTGCAACACTGTATCTGAAAAGCAGCTATGGACTTTGTAATGAGTGTTGCTTTGTGTATTTTGATTGGTTGCTTTATATTGGGATAAAAGTTTTCCTATTGCAGTTGCGCTATTTTTTCTATTTATTACAGTTTTGCATAATCAATGTTCTAAAATACCTCTGTTGCCATACCAGTGCTTTACCCTTTCAGAAGCATTTATATTGAAACTTTAAAGAAAAATGAATATACTGTGATATATGCCATTAACAACCGTGCTTCAAACTATACCATGATATAAATTTTAGGACATACCTCCAAGCCCTAGATTTAAACATTCTAAATAAGTGGGAAATCAGTGTCAGTGTAGAAGTAACTAAAAAAATAAATAAATGAATGAATGAATAAATCCCTTCTTTTGACTGCTCCCGTCCATCCAGTAGTGATTCGCATATTGATTTGGCACAAGTTTTTAATACCGGATGCCATTCCTGACACAACTCTGGAGCTACAAGGAGAAAGAACCTACTGTATTTTCCAGGCTATATGACACACTGGAGTATTAGTCACATCTGTCCAAAAATGCATCATGAAGAGGAAAAAAACATATGCAAGTCCCATCGGTCTATAAGGCTTTGTTCAAACTGCCAGGTAAATATCTAATTTATGTGCATATCCGGTTTGAATCTGATTCCACGTTGCAAGTCTGAACAGCCAAAAGTCACATGAAATCTGTTTTAAGCCTCATTCGTAGGTGGTTTGAAATGCGATTCAAATCGCATTTTTGCCAATCCGTTTTTGGTGAATGCGCAGATCAGAGTCCAGGTGCGTTTTGCTACGTCTGTAAATTTTGTGTGAATGTTTTTTTGGACATTACTTTTACAGTGCACAGTGGACTTTTTTGTGTGCGTTTTAAATGTCTTGTTTCTGACAGCACACCTCGTGTTGAACGTTTTATAATATATAAAATTAAAAATATAAATTCATATAAACTCACCATAACCTTTGATTATTTTTATAATCCATATCCTGTGAGTCACAGAGCTCCGCGTGGGTTTACAAGAACAGCAATGGCAGGTCAGCTAGGCTAAACTAAGGCTATTATCTTTTACAAATGTTTTACAAAAGAGTTTCCAAATGTTTAATTACATTGCATGTTTACCTCACTTATGATAGTCTGTTCAGTGGCAAAAAGAAGCAGTTCATTCAAGTTCTTTGTGCCTCGTACAATAACATTAATTAGCCCATTAGCTTCTGCTCATTAACACCGTTTGCATTATAAATAATTAATGCAGTTTTCAAACGTTTAATTACATTGCACATTTACCTCACCTGTAATCATCTGTTCAGTAGCAACAAGAAGCAGCTTACTCAAGTTCTTTGTGCCTCGTACAATAACAATTAGCTCGCTAGCTTCTGCTCGCTGATGAGATGTTTGTGTTACAAATAAATAATGTGGTGATTAAATTCATTTTGCTTCTTGTTGCATGAAGCAATAGTACCAAGTTTCAAAAATTAATGTGACTTATAGACCAGTGCTTTTCCCTCTTCATGACGCATTTTTGGACAGATGCGACTAATACTCTGGTGCGACTTACAGTCTGGAAAATACAGTAGTTTTTGGTGGAATATGGA